>BJCM01000803.1:0-14783 GCA_018326385.1 Flaveria bidentis | reverse complement strand
TCATTCACTCGGTTGGCTAAGAAGCGATCGGACTCTTAGATCAGAACTCAAGTCAAGACAGTTAACCACTATCCATTTTGAAGAGAGCCTTAGGACATCCGCTTAAACCAACTCTGCTGGTCTGAAGCCTATTAGTCAATCGTTGTTCAACTCCCGGTAATATTCTACCTAGTGAGAAATGCCAATTGCGAGCTCTGCTGCTGTTGCTGCTACTACTGCTACTACTAAAAATGAATAGTCAAACCATTAATCGATTTGGTTTACATCTATACTACACATCTTTAAACCAAGTGTTACATATAAATCTTGATCGAACTAGACAACGATCATCCCCATCTCCACCGGATCGAACCAGGCCAGATCGTGATCAGAAACAACTATTACATATTCATTAATTATAGAAACATTTATTAAAGAATTACTACTAAATGATTATTATTATTAATATATTATTTAATAAACATATTACTATTACATTATTGTCATTGTTATTATTGTTTAACTACATATCTATCTACACTGATAAAAAAGATTTTGTGTAGATCACTTGTCATAATTATAGAGCTCTTATATTTTATTTTCTTGTTTTTTTTCTTTTAATAAATATCACAGTAACTACAAATGATATTATTTATTCTTTTCATATTAAAAATATTTTTTTAATAAATTAAAACAAAGTGATCTTTCTACAAATACAATTTGTAAAGAAATAACTTTTATATAAAATAGGTAACTTTTTTTAAAAAAATATCAAACTTATAAAAAACATAATATATTTTAAAACCTGTGCCTTTTAAAAAATAAAATTCTTATGAAAAAAATATAATTAAATTTCAAAGTTAGAATAAACAAATTATTAAAAATGACACTTTTTTAAAAAAAGTTTGTTTTTAAACAATTAGTTCATAAATAATTACTAATTATTTAATATATTATTAATTAAACCCATGTAATACATGATACTAACCTATTATACTAATAAATAAAAAAAATTATTGCAACATGTCATTTTCTCATAGTTATTTTACCATTTCACAATCATTTTAACATATATCACTAACATAGCAAGTCAACTTTTTAGTTATAATATTAAATGCTTATGAAATTCTATATCTTTTCCAAAATTGTTAAACAAATATTTAATAAAAAACATGATCTTTTATTAAAAAACGTAATTTTAATAAAACCATTTTTAACAAATAAAATGTTTAAATAACAATTCTTAAAAAAGATTATCGAAATTTTAAAAAAATTATTATTTATTACTTGAGATAGTTAATTATATATAATTTCAATAATATCTTATCTTAAATAACATATACATATCAACTAAACAAATATGACTTCTAATCCTAATCTGATTAGTCCAAAAGTTAAGCATTTGCATCTTTAATATATGGTTTCAACATATACATATCAACTAATCAAAACTTAAATCATAAATTATATCTTATCTCATCCAAAATAACACTAATCAAACAAATAATTTTATCAACTAAGCACCACCTAAATCATTTACATCTAGAAACCAAAAATCTTAAAAAAATATCGGATCTTTGTAATAGCAGTGACGGAACAGGAGCAACAATGGTGATGGTGCTCGGCTTGTGGTTTTGGCCGGTGGTCGGCGATGGTAGTGGCTGTGGTGGGTGGTGGCGTTGGCTGGTGGTGGTTGTGGTGGTGTCGGATAGTGATGGTTGTGGATGGTAGTAGCTGTGGATGGTGGCGGTGGCTTTCTCCGGCTGGTGGCGTCGGTGGCTGTGGTGGTGTTGGTAGTCGAAAGGCTGGGGGAAGTGAATATTTTGTGGAGGGAAAGTGAAGAGGGAGGCTGATAAAGCCTGCGTATATTATTTATTATTAGCGGCAACGCCTCGCCGCTAAAGGCGTCGCCGCTAATGGTTATGTACTTTTTAACTTTTAGCCGTTAGATCTAGTGGCCGATGAACGGCTAGATATGAGACTGTACAATAAACAGAGGATCGCCAACCTTTAGCGGCGACATGTCGCCGCTAAAGGTGTCGCCGCTAAAGGTCCTGCTGCCGCTAAAAGTTAAGGTTTCTTGTAGTGTGAGTACATGGTTATGCATCTAATTAAAGCATTACAAACTTGAGTCTAGTTCATTGAATAGTGTGTTTAACTTCTGAGGGTTTAGTCACTAGCATAATACATTTTGATGAACATATTTGTTTATTTCTTACGTTTAATATGATGATGTAATTATTTTATAAGTTACATCAAGCCTAATTTGATAACACCCAAATCCACATGTTTTATTTGCTTTTGTTATAAGTGTTGGTAAATAGAATCTATATATTGTGCATCTAATCCATATCAATGGTGTGTCTAACATCATAGGTATGAAGCAAGTATTTTTTAAAGTCGTTTTATTAATACTTATTGTTTGGCTTTTAACTTAAGCACTAGAGAATGAATGTATTATGTAGACTACAATATGATGAAAATAATCATTAACTGAATTAACAATTCGTGCTCTCGTTCTTATACCTGAAACCAAAAATGCCTTATGTATAGATATTAATAATATGTGTAACATCCTCAAATTATATTTCATATTATGATATTTGAATTCCCGGTTGTGAAGTATCAACATAAGTCTAATTTCAGGCGTTTCTCTAGTTTTGGCTTTCACCAAGTTAAAATAGAGCTCATGTGTATACCCTATCGTGAAAAACATAAAGTAGTGATACCTAAAATATAGGAATTCATCCTAAAAAAATAGTTACAAAACTTGTGTGTGTAGGGTGCTTCCAACAATGAAATATGTTATTTAGATATTGGATGCCCTAGATCCATGAGAAAGAACAAAAAAATATTCAATGACTTTTAGACTTCTAAAGAAGCCGATATTTTGATTTTGGGTGACACATAAGGAGAAATCATTAGACGTGGGAACTTATCTAATGACTTATCCTGGGATTATTTCCATCTAAGTACATTTGATCGTAGGGTTTTCCGATCCATTGTTAATGGGCTAAATAGGTTGGTGATATTTTAGACATGATATTACTTATGAACCTAACATCTCTCATATCCATAACAAATGTAAGATTTTCCTAGGGTGTTACATTATTTGTTATCGAAATCTCAAGCACCTGTCTCCACATACAAGCACAATTATGATTCATACAAGGGTAGTGTTTGATCCAACAAGTGGGGCAATAATCTTTCTAGTGATAAGTGTGTTATATTATTGATGGATATGGATTTTAATTTAAGATGTTTTTCATGTTAATAAGTGTTTCTACTAATGGAGACACTTGATACTTTGAAGACCAAAGAGCAAAACCAAAGTAAGTAATGTTTCAAGTAAAGAAGAAAAACTTTATACAACTGAAGTTGTTACTTGTTGACAAATGGTTCCTACTAATAGGAATACACTCTTGATGAAGACATAAATGAAAAGGGACAAGATACTACTAGTGGTAGCATAGGATTATACTCTCGATGAAGACATATGAATAAGACTTCATTTGAACTGTGTTTGTTTATTGATTGTAGGCCTCTAGAGACTAGTCAACAATTTTAGCTAGATTTAACTCTAAATAATCCTATAAATTCATTCTAATCAAAACCCTAATGTGTGCACTATATGTCGTGATAACTGAACCATATTGTGATTCTAAGTTGTGTTCTTGAGTTCCTGTTATTGGTCAAATAGTGTTATTTATTAATTCAGTTAAGATTTTTTTGTTGTTAATCAAATAAATTTAGTTGTAATACGGGAGGAAATTAGAAAATCAGTATCCAACAAAAGCAATTAAGTTGAATAATAGTTGAGAGAATAAACAGTACTCTAGACCATCAATATTATGTTAAATTTGTAAGAAGAGGGGTCTTATTTCAAGTATTATAGTTGCAATGATTAATCGACAATAATTCGTCGATTGCGTGGTTTAAGTAAAGGCAAAGGTCAGCTAAGTGGAGCAAACTAAAGTAATCATCGTAGCAACTGAGGTCACTAACACTACAACCAAAATAAGGTGGTTGATATCAAATGGCGGTAGAATCTTCAAAGATAACAAGATCGTCAATCATATCGTATGAAAAGGAGCATATGTTCCATGTTTAGACGTTTCATATTATATATTGTTCATACAACTCAACAAAATGGGGTAATTGAGTGTAAAACCCACCAGCTATTTAATATTGCTCAACCTTTAGTCTCATGCATTTTACCTAAAACGTTACGGTGACGATTAAACCATCGTTAAATTTATTTTAAACTATTTATCTTCTTTGACTTTTTACCATATTTCTCCTTAAGATTAAGAGACACCATGATCGATATATTAGTCGATATAGAGCATTGCTTGTTGCCGAAGGCTTTCATCAGATTGAGGGTATTGAGTGTGCTAAGACTTTTAACCTGATTGTTGAAACAATTACTATTACATTTTCTCGTAGATATGTTATTAGGAAGATTAACATCAATAATATCTTTCCCTGTGGAGATTTGACTATGATTGTATATGTGCTTTAACTTTTTGGTTGCGTTGACTCTACTAGACCTAATTAGTTCTTCTTGTTATAGAAGGCCCATTATAGCTTAAGTAATCAACAAGAGCTTAGTTTTCTAAGGTATCTATAACCCGTATCATAGTTGGCTTTACTCAGAGTATTTATAATGCATCCTTGTTTATTTTAATTTCAAGACTCGTACCTGCTATGCTCTTCTATATATCTATATACTTATAATATTTAGAGATTTTAGGCATAAATATGGTTAGGGGATTACACTCTACGTTTGAGCTTAAAGACTAAAAACATAGAATTATAATTGGAGGTAAGTGAAACTTTATTATGTTATTCTTCTATATCAACAATGGTATTTACAAGATATGTTATACCACACTAAATTTCATTAGTAAATTGACTCTTATATACCCTCTTCTCACCCTAACTAAGCTATTATAGTATAAAGGCATTACCATGCAGAATCATTTTCTATATATCAGAGAATTAATGGTGTCTTATAATACTTTGTCTTGACTCGGTTATAGATTGCTTATGCAGTCACTAAGGTTCCATAGTGTATTCAGAAACCTACCTATCATTATTTGATTAATGGTAAATGTATTCTCACTACCTAAGGGTACCGTCACTCATGGTCAACTACTCGAATAAGTTTCTCTAAGCTCGCTATGCATACTGATCACTACAAGAAATAAGGGCTATGACGACGACATTTGTCGTCGCGATTAGGGTTGGTTTGTCATTTCCATAGACCTAGTCGTCACAGCCTTGTCACTATAGCTTATTTTTTATTCGTCGCCAAAACCCTAGTCGCCATAAAGGTTTATCCCAATTACAAGGTGTCACCACATAGTTGTTGACAAAAAAATTTCATATTGTATTGTAATTTAAAAATAATTTTATTTTTTAGTCTATGGTGTTGTCGCCATGGGTCCAACTATTTTTTATGTTGATAAAAAATTAAATATAAAAATTAAAAAAAAACCCTATGGTGACGACATATTGTCGCCATAGACCCGGCGACGACATGTCGTCGTCGTAGACCCTACTGTTTTAATTTTTAATTTATAAATTGTTATTATATTTTTCAGGTTTTTCTTAATATTTCAGGTTTCAGTAACATATTTAAACACTAAACGAAAGCTAATATTACTAATACCCAAAAGAAAATCATTTTACAATTCAAGTTACATACACGTGCATTTAAACAAAATAACCAACGTAAGCGTCTTTAATCTTTTACAAAACAAAAAACTTATAATTGTCATAATCTTGGTCATCTTCGTTGTCATTAGGATGTGATTCCTTTTTTTAAAATTCATTCATCCATTCATACATTTCACGTATGTATTCCTAAGTGTATTCATTTCCTCATCCTATATAATGATAATCCATCTGATTGTTCATAACAAGATATGTTTATTAATATTTTTATGAAAATTCAACAACATAACTATTGTAAAATGAAAAAAAAAACATCACGTCCAATTATAAATAATAAAAGACAATAGTTTTTAGTTTCAATAAATAAAGAATGCAAGTAACAATATCTAAATTTTGTCAATAAATGTGTTGAGTGATTTAACTTGATAATATCCAACTTTAAACAAAATAATATACTAAACCAACAAGGTACTAACAGTGTATTAAATTAAATTAAAGTAGTAACAACATATGAACACATAATAACAACATATAATAAAAATAAAAGTTTTAAATTTACCAAATCTTTTTTTGCCCTCGATTTGATCCATCCAAACACTTTCCTATAATGTGCCATCTTTTACATTTGTTGTTCCTTTAAACAAGTTATAAATCACAAATGAAACCCTAAATTTTTTTCCAAAGCATAAATAAAATCCTAAAGCATGTTTAAAATGCAATTCATTATATGTTTATGAATTAAGTTCTGAATTAATTAACATTAATCCTAAAACAAGTTAAAAACATAATTCATCATATCACTCTATCAACTTAAACTAATAACCAAATCAAATAATTTATATAATTCTAACAAAATTAATCATCTATAACAATATTTCAACTTAATATTTTAACTAATTAACAAAAAAATGTAACATGCATACCCTAAAGTTTTAACAATAAAATCATCTAGCACACATATTCAATTTCATCACATGTTCATCATATGTTTATTAATTAAACTAATAACTAAGTCAAACTACAATACTTTCATCAAATATTGTGCATACATACATACATAATTAAAGAATATCATTAACCAAATCAAAATAAGAATAAAAGCAAACCAAAAATCAAATAGATCAACATATTATCATATCATTCTACTAAACGAGAACCAAATCAAATTATTTAAATAACTAACGAAATAGATAATATACACACCTTAAAATCTTAACAAAAACGATGGTAATGAGATATTGTCGATGACGATGGTGGTGAGGTAATGATACAACAACCTAGAAAGACATAAATGGAGGCGGTGGTAGGAACAATGGTGGTAATGCAACCTAAAGATGCTTCATTCTTGGTAGGGTGCGATGAGAGGGGTAATGAGGGGGTGATGGAAGTGGTGGTGGTAGTAGCTAGGAACGGTGGTGGTGGCTAGAAATTGTGGTGGAGGTTGGATTTTGGTTGTTTTTCCGGAGATAAAGGCCGGTTTTGGGTGGGATTTGGGTTTGGGAAAGTGAAAGTGATAAAGTTGTAATACATGGTTTAAAAGATACTGCACCTTATGGCAACGACATGTCGCCGCCATAGGGTTTTTATTTTTTCATTTTTTTGCCATATTAATGGTGGGATAGTCACGCGGCAAATGAAACATCTATGGCGATAACGTGAAACACCTATGTCATCGTCATATGGTGTTTTTTGATATTTTATATTTTTTTATTATTTTTAACAATGTTATCGCTAAAGATATTATTATATTATTATTCTTATTCTTAATAGTATTTTATTATACTTATTATTATGATGGTTACTATTTATTTATTTATTGTTATTATTATTGATATTATTATTATTATTATTATTATTATTATTATTTATTATTATTATTATTATTATTAGTGTGATTATGATTATGATTATTATTATTACTATTATAAACATATCACCATATGTATAATAATACTTGTTCGTGTTACCTAATCTTTGGCGTATATAATCAACTTTAATCATCATAACCGATCATATTTCAGGTTTTTTGACACTCTTTGATGATAATTAAGAATTAACAAACTTAATTTACTAGTAGAATGCCAAATTTTCTATAAATTATTATCAATATGTACAATTCAACACTAATGAACATAATTGGATCATAGCTAGCATTTGATATATGCAATCAACCCTAATCATCATAACCGAATATATTTAACTTTTTTGACACTCATTGATGATAAATAAGTATAAATAAACTTAATTTACCATTAACAAGCATAATTTCACGTAAATTACCAACATTGTGTTAAAGTTAACACCAATGATCATGATTGGATCATAGCTAAGCTTTGCCATATGTAATCGGCCATAATCATCATAACCTAAAATATTTGGCCTTGTTTAACACTCATTGATGATAAATAAGCGTAAATAAGAATAACTTACCAATAAGCATCATTTCCCGTAAATTACTATCGAATTGCATTAACACTAATGTATTTGATCATAGCTAATTTAATAAACATTTTAATTCAATCATAGCTAACCTTTAATGTATTTAATCGAGCCTAATCATCATAACCAAACATATTTGACCTTTTTGACACTCATTGATGATAACTAAATATAAATAAACTTAATTCACCATTAACAAGCATAATTTCCCATAATATACCAACAATGTGTTTAATTTAACACCAATGATTATAATTGGATCATAGCTAAGCTTTGACATATGTAATCGGCCATAATCATCATAACCTAAAATATTTTGCCTTGTTTAATACTCATTGATGATAGTTAAGCATAAATAAAAATAACTTACGTTAACAAGCATCATTTCCTGTAAATTACCATCAAATTGCATAATTTAAAATCTATCATCGTAATTCAATCATAGCTAACATTTAATCTAATTGATCGACCCTAATAATCATAACCGAACATATTTGAACTTTTTTGACACTCATTGATTATAACTAAGCATAAACAAACTTAACTTATCATTAATAAGGATTATTACTTATAAATTACCCAAGATCGTATTTAATTTAACAACAATGATCATAATTGAATCATAACTAACTTTTGATGAATGTAATCGATCTCAACCATCATAACATTACATATTTGACCTTGTAAAACACTCATTTATGATAACTAAATATAAAAAAACTTAACTTATCCTTAACAATCATAATTTCTCGTAAATTATCAATAATGTATATAATTTAACACTAGTATTCATAACTCGATCATAGTTAACCTTTGACATATTCAATCGATTCTAACTATTATAATCAAACATATTTGACCATGATTGATGCTAATTGTTGATAATTATAATGATCAAAACATATAAAATTAGTTTTTTCTTCTTCTTTTAACTAAAAATAAATGACTAGATGATTGAACATATATCAGTTAGTCAAAATTGGAATACAATCTTAAACTTCACCCAATACTTAATTCACATTATACCATTGAGATTCATCTTATACATAAAAAATTGTGGTCCTAATTTATCTTTATCTTTCTTTCAAAAAATTATATTTAATAAGATTTTGTTCCATTTATAAAATAAATTAAAATCATATAATATTATTTTAAGAAAATAATACAAACATACGCACAGTTAATTCAATAATAATATATATTATTATTATTACTTATAATAATAATAATAATAATACTTATAATAACAATAAGTAATATTATGTTTTGACTTATGGCATAGAGTTTTCATAATGGTGGGACTACCTCCCTCCGAGTTATTTTGAGGGAAAAAAATGTTTTGACGTACGTGTCCATACGTAATTTTTAAATTCTAGTATTATGTTAAATAAATCAAAATGTAAAAAAGTAGCCCTATGACGATAACTTTTCTACACCATAAGGCTAGAATAACCAAAAATTAAAGTGACCCTATGGCGATAACATATCGTCGCCTTAAGGTGACCTATCGTGATAACATTATGTCATTGATTATCCGGATGATTAGTTGTCCACCATAAGAAGTAGATGCCCTAGACCTACTCATGATAGTGTTTTTTTCTTGTAGTGGATGTAAATACTAATTACATTGATAATCCAGATGATTAGTTGTCCACCATAAGAAGTTTTTTGTTGTTTAAGTTGGAGCTCCAGTGAACATTATACCATTACTTGTTCTAGTACTAAATTCAAGTATTGTGCCATAGCTTATACTACCACCCAAGTCTATTAGATTATCTATGTATTTGATGAATTATGTATATTTCTGTTTGATCCACTTACTGTTTCATTAGCATACAAAATACTTTGTAACATGCACTTCGTACAAGATATGGTGGTAACACATATCAGTGTTTTATATATTTCCACTATGGTCTAGAGATTTGTGATACTTTAACCAGTGGTTTACGTGACCTAGACCTCATACTTTGCGACTAAAGTCTCATGATCAACGCCTAGCTAAATCAGGGGACCTATATTAAAGATATGTGTTTAGTTGGTCTTATCAACTTTTGTCTTTATGTTGTATCATTATTACACTTAGGTATATATCATATCAAATTCTTGTACTCATCTCCATACAAAAATATGACATGACTCCTTTTAAGATAATCATAATATATTGAAAAAAATTAGTATTTACATTTTCTATTGTTTGAGCACAATACAAAAAATACATAAATAAACATTTTTATATCTTATTTAAGTGTAATAGATAAGTTAATTATGTAACCACTTATCTCACTCTCTTTCTAGCTCTTCTTACATTTGTTAAGCACACGTACACTTGTATCGTATAGTTATTTTGTTAGTTTACTAAAAATTTATATCATCAACTTCCCGTATAACTACTATATCTAAAAGTAGAAGTTACCTTCTTATAGTGTTGTAACTTTAAAATATTTTTTCACAGAAGAAAGTGTAAAACCACAAGTAGACATATTTACACGTTTCTTTTAACATCTCTCTTATAAATCATATAAAGTTGATGTGAGCGACTAAACGTTTTTCGAGCTTTAGCTATTTAGTTAAAGAAAAACATATCAGAATTTTTTGTATTAATGTATGAAACCTTTAAATATGTTCTATGAGTTTACTCTCGACTCAAACTGAATTTGAAGTGTCACACAAAGCAATAATCCATAATTTTCAGCCCAAGTCATTGGTGTAAGGTAACAATGTTTTTATTAAAATATGTATGTATTGAGTTCTAAGTCCTATTTATGACAAAAATTAAAGTTTTTATTAGATGTATCAGAGGGTTTTCTCACATAAAATGAGTTTTCTTTTAAATTTGGTTTCAAGTTTGACTTAAGTAATAAAAATTATCGAATGGGCCAGTGAACAGTCAGCTAATCAAAAAGCCGTTCATAAGAAACGCAAAGCAAGAATTAGAAAAAACACTTTTCGAACCACTTATTTTTATCATTTTAAACTTATAAGTTGTAATTTATTGATAAAAACATGAACTAATTTTGCTACTATTTCACAATATATTTTTATATTTTTTAAATATGGGATGAATTATTAGCTTTTAAAAGTTTCATGTACCAACAAAAGTTATCTTGTTGAAAGGAAGCATCTCAATAAGAAAAAGTGATGTGTGAAAGGGGTATCTAAGTAATTAAACCAAACATCAAGGTCATATATCCATTAACCTAGTTATAAATAACCGAAAAGGAACCGAAGCATACCATCACAATCTCTAGATCAGATATAAACAACTACCATCGAAACTTACTGGTCTAAGGCCAAACTATAGTCATTGAATTCCGCTCACCGGACATGTCTCCGATCACCCCCGAGATTAGAGCAAAAGCTGAAACTTTCACCGGAAATGATGTCTGCAAAGAAAAGGCCAAGTCTCTTCTACGAGAATATTGTCTTCCTGATGGCCTATTGCCCGTAGAAGATGTTGAGGAACTTGGTTACGTAAAAGAAACAGGGTTTATGTGGGTCAAACAAAAGAATGAGATCATTCACAAGTACGAGAAGGTCGGAAAGCAAGTGTCATATGCTACCGAAATCACCTCGTACTTTGATAAATGTAAGATCAAGAAGTTGTCGGGGGTGAAAACTAAAGAGATGATGTTATGGATCTCACTCGTTGAGATCTTCGTTCAAGATCCAACAAGTGACAAAATCACTATGAAAACACCTACAGGAATCTCCAAGACCTTCCACAAGGAGGCTTTTATGGCTTAAAATACTATCATGGGTTGATCGGTTTGCGTAGTAAAATTAAATAAGCTTGTTTGCAACAAAAAATGATCTTTTTTGTGCTTCAGATAGTACTATTGTATTTCTCTTAAATGATTTCTACGGATTTAGTATAAAATAAATTACGCTGGCTAGTATCATTACATATAAACTATAAAAAAAATATTACAAATACTATATATATAATTCAGGTATGAAGGAGTACACGAGAATGTATATTAAAATTTATTCATATTGAACTTGGAGGATCCAATGAACAAAGACAGAGAAACATAGTAATTATTTATGAAATAAAATGAACAAAAGACAATCATTTACACAAATATACGTGTGGTTCCATTTCAAGAAATAGTAGAAATCACTCAACAAAATAATACAATGGTTGTGAGCAACTTATTTGAGATAAACAACTTATTGATCAAACGGTTCTCACAAAATGAATATCCTTGTAGATGCATTTGTATACGTGAAAATGTTGTACCCCATGAAGCTAGCGACGGAATCAACAAGTTAAATTATTAGTTTTTTTACCAGCTAAGTAAAACTCAGCATCTAAACTACCCATTTATATCTCGTCCGAGAGTTGTGTAACAAGTTAGATAGATGCACAAAAAATTGCATTTAATTCAATTCATTGATAAAAAATCACTAGAAGTTAATATGAACAACAAAAGATCCAAAAGTGATACAATCAAACAACACAAATTGATGGTTAATCGAAACCTTCCAAACTTAATAATCCATTATTTGAAATTACAGGAACTGCTAGAAGAACTCTTATTCATTACTACACAATACACATATATATCCAACGAGTTATAAAATGATGCTCGAGGTTTCATATAGATCTTGATATGTAGAGATGTCAAGTAAATAAGGATAAATATAGATCAAGATTAGGTTGTCCTGCCTGATCTTAAATCGTTGTGTGCCTACAGTCCTACACACATCCATCAATCACACCAAGTATCTCCCCATTGCACTCGGCTTCATCAATCTCACCATGTGGTATGTTAGCCTCCTTTGCTATTTTTGTTTACCATGTTAGCCTATAAATGACCAAAAGTGTTTTTGAGTCTAATAAAAAAAATACATGAAAAAATTTGGTAGCGAAGTCTTGTCTTTTTTATTCTTTTTAGTGTTTGTTTATAAGAAAAGACTACTTGGAAGTAACCCGTTGAATAGGATCGTAAAAAGACGGATGATGGTTGTCGGTAGAGCTTCGACGAAGAGAGCCTAACAAAAAGAAAATCATCCTCGTGGTCGCTAAGAAGAAATATATATTTATTTTTGTACTCGTCTGCTTTAGAAAAGTAAAAAATCACATTCTATATACATTTGAAAGGAAAAAGCACACACAAATCACACACATCAAGTCATATGAAATTATGCACATTGTCTATCAAGTGAGACTAAACCATTAACATCACAAATAAATAAACATCTTTGGTAATTTAGTGCAAACATTCCTTTTTAAAAATTTCTAAGACTTATTACATAAAGTTACCTCTTGTAGCGCAAAAGATCCTTTCACATAGAAAATCTTTATGATTTATTATATTATAATGTATACCAATTTGAACTAAACTGATGAAGAATACATATATCTATGTAAAAAGTAGATTTATCTTAAGTTGTTTATGAGATCAATTTTTTTATTTTGCAAGCCATAACATCCTCTAACATGTAAAGAGTCCGAAGTTTCATAAGCTTATGGTTAGATTTTCTTAGTTCATAGCCATCTTAGTAAAAGTTAGTTTATGGTGATAAGTTTCTGTGTATTCTCTTTAATATCAAAACCCTTTAAACAGGAAACAAAAACCGAAAACTAGGAAAGAATAAACATTAATAGAAAAATATATGCATGACTAATTATAAGATATATCAATAGCAATCTGATCCTAAAGTAATGTCAATAATATCGATTGGCTAAGACAACCCCGTAGTTTAGCGGACCAGAGGACAGACGCTCAAGCTGGTACGAAAGTATTGAAACAATTTTCTTGACAACCCCTTCGTGAAAATATTTTTGCATACTAAAGCGAAGATGGAACATGAAGAACTCGTATGTGACCCACACAAAAATTTTCTAGAACAAAATGAATGTCTATTTTGATATGTTTGGTTCGCTAATGTAGCATCGGGTTATTAGATAGATAAACTACGGTCACATTATCACAATACACGACCGAGGCCTTAGACAAGGGTGTATTTAATGCAAGCAATAAATTCTGAATCCACATAGCCTCAGCCACGACATTGGCAACCCCGAGGTACTCCGCTTCGACACTCGATCTAGAAATGGCAAGCTAACGCTTAGATGACCAAGAAATAAGATTATCACCTAGAAAAACACAATAACCGGAGGTAGATCATCGTGAGTCAGGACAACCACCATAATCAGCATCCAAGTAGGCTACCAGGGAATGAGAAGCTAATTTGACTATGTGTATACCAAAGTCAATAATATAATAATAGTGTTTATTAAATACATGAAAGAGACAATAACAAAAATGTCAAGGTCTATAAAATTTAATAGATAAATTTATCTATAACACTCGGTTATTTTTAAAAGTCAAGATATGAAGAATAAAAGCAAGAAAAGCAATAAGATCCAAGTGGAGGGACTAAAAGTGTCCAAAAAGGACAAAACTTTCAAAAGTTGGTGTAAAGGTGGGTATGGCCGCCCACCCTCACCTCACTTCACCATTTGTCTCGGTTTTAGAGAGAGAGAGCAGAGAAACTCTCGGTCTTGTAGAAGAAGAAGAAGAAGTGAACAAATTTGAGGTAAGAATTCGTGGTTTTTTCATGTTTATGACGGGTTTTATCCCGGTTATGTGTTTATGTCCTTATGGGTTGTGTTTATGCTCGGGTGTGTGTGTTTTTGGATGTTGTTTCTAGGTGTTTTGAACTCTTTGCAAGCGGGT
>BJCM01000802.1:0-12794 GCA_018326385.1 Flaveria bidentis | reverse complement strand
ATTTAGTAAACGAGCCATAATGTAAGCTCAAGCTCGGGCTCGAACTCGTTTAAGCTCAGCTCGATTCGAGCTTTTTACGATCCGATCCCAAGTAGCTTGCAAGCCGGTTTGTCTCGATTACACCCCTGCATTGCGTCACTATAAAAATAGAGTCAAATTCTTATAGTGTCACTTGAGAAGGTGACAGAATGATATATCAAGTTATGATGCATAAGTATTGGCATAAGATACAACCATGCAGAATAGTCAGATATCTCCTCTACGTTGAGAAGAACAATTGAACAAAGTAGAAGAATATAAAACTTTTCATTGTCGTCTACATGGCTGTGAATCGACAAGCATCATTTTTAACCTTTGAGCAAAGATGATGACCTAGGAATTGAAAGCAACATATGACCTAAAAACACTTTAGTTTAACTTGTCTAAATGTGTAGTCCACTAGCTATATATACTAATATACTTTTCGCATAGAGAGAACAAGTTTACACATTTCTGCTTGCTGATCTAAACCATTAGAAAATTGGTGGTATCCATAAAAGGTGGTTTATCTATATATAGATTAATTTATAGAATAAAAGTTAATGTTCATCTAACAAAACACTGATTTTGTGATCACACGTAATGTGATTTGACAGTGTGAATAATCTTTTTATTAGACCAGTCCCTTGATTTCGAGAAACCTTTTCAAGTGGAATTTGGAATATAAACTTGCGTGATTAGTGAAAAGCATACACTCTCACTGGTCACGCAAGTTTATAATGAAAAAACTCAAGTGTTTGTTTTTGTGTTTATAAATACTGTTTTGGATCCCCTTTTGCCTCCAACGCCACACAATTAGTTGCATAACTCATAATAATATTCACGCGTGCAACTTGTGTAAAATGATCGGCTGGATAGACATTTACAATGTCATTTCCGCGATGTTTCCACTCTATGTGGCACTAGTTCTAGGCTATGGTTCAGTGAAATGGTGGCACATGTTCAAGCCAGACCATTGTGATGCAATAAACAGGCTCAACTGCTACTTCATCATGCCACTTTTCACATTTGAGTTCACAACCCGCATCAATCCCTACAAAATGAATTACAAGTTCATAGCTGCGGATGCAATCTCTAAAGCCATCATTCTCATAACAATATCCTTATGGGCTAAATGTAGTGTTAAAGGTAGTTATCAGTGGTCAGTTACAAGCTTCTCTTTATCTAGCTTGAATAATTCTCTCGTCGTAGGGGTTCCCCTTATGCACGCGATGTATGGGAGCTTCGGAGAAAGTTTGGTCATCCAGTCTTCAATTGTGCAATCCTTGCTTTGGAATATGTTGTTGTTGTTCATGCTAGAGTTTGAACACGCGAAACAAAAGTTGGATTTGGAGGTTGTGCCAAACGATTCGGTCATGGATGTCGAGAGCAATGACAATGGGGATACAAGTGGAAGACCTTCTGTATTGATTATAATGAAAGTAGTTGGGGTAAAGATTGCTAAAAACCCCAACTCTTATTCATGCATTTTGGGACTTTTTTGGGCACTTGTTGCAAATAGGTATGCTTTCTTTGGTGATATATAAATAGTTCACTAGTAAGGTTTAAGAATTGTTTTTGATTAGTAGGTGGCTTAGGAATCAATTAAGTACTTGTACGAGTTTAATTGGAACTTCTTGTACTTCTAGCTAGGCGGTTCGCTAACTTTATGAGCAAACTCATCCATAAAGCATAAAGCGATGGAGAGCTCAGGCGAAGTCTCATCATTACCTCTAATTGTAGAACCCTTGTGAAATTTAGACCAATATATAAGTAGGTTCTCTCATGTCTTAACAAACTTGTCAAGCTCGCTTTCACGCTAGCAAAGTCTAAAATATTTGTTAGTTTTGCATGAGGTTTGCTCGTACAGGTAGTGAACTGTCTAAAAGTACAAGAAGCTCTATAAAACTCCTAATGATATTTAGATGAATCCTAAACAGCCTACTGATTCAATAACTTTCCATAAGTTGAACATAATATAGGTGTATGCAAAATGTGCATAGTTCTCATTATCATGTTCTGTATTGATTCAGGTGGAATCTAAAAATGCCTATGGTCTTAGAGGGATCAATACTGATCATGTCAAGAGCGGGTTCAGGTGTTGCAATGTTTTGCATTGGTGAGAAGTTTTGCTTCTAGCTTTCATGAGAAAAACAAAATATAGCAATACATAATTAATTACTTCGTGTTCGATTGTCTTTTCCTTTTCACATAAGCTTAAAACACACCATATATTTTCAATACGCGTGGTGCATTCTTTCATGGAACTTTGAAACAAAATGTGGTGCATGCATGCAGGACTATTCATGGCTTTGCAAGAGAAGATAGTTCATTGCAGTGTTAAGCTAACCATGTATGGGATGATATTGAGGTTTGTGGCAGCACCACTGTCAATGGCTCTCGGTTCTTTCTCGATGGGTTTGAGAGGGGGTGTTCTTCATGTTGCCATCATTCAAGTAAGCATACAATCACTTTGGATGATAGAAAACTACCTTCTTTATCCTATTATTTTAGAGTTATACTAAACGTATCCTCGTCAGCTGGTTAAATGTGTTTAAGAAATTTATGAGGGCGCTTAAAAGTGTTAAACGGATGTTTGAAAGTTTTAAATGGGCGATAGAATTTTGACAAATACAAAATTTTAATAACAAAAGTTAATGATCATCGTAATAAGATAGAGTTGTCTCTTCAACTTTGACAAAACCGGACAATATGGGTCCGTGACAAGGATGTCACCTGGTTGTCCACATGTCTCGCGTTATGAGTGCTCTAATCGTTAAGAGAAACCACAACAATTTTAGGCTATGCCATATATACACACAAAATACAACAGTTTCTTTTTTTCTTTTGCATGTATCCATCAGTTTAAAATGAGTTATGTTCACTATATGTACTTGTTCAATTATGTCTACTATTTGAATTGGATTACAGGCTGCTCTACCACAAGCCATTACATCTTTCGTATACGCAAAGGAATATGGTCTACATGTAAACGTCCTTAGTACCGCGTAAGATCCTTGTATTTTCCATCAATTTTGGTATTGCTTTTGAGTATGTAACGCTTATTTTTATATATTTTCTAGGGTAATCTTTGGCACAATCATGTCCATACCGGTGCTAGTTGCATATTATGCTCTTCTGGGCCTCTTACATGGATGATGTCATGATGGTCATTATCGATATCATGTAGAATTAAGATCACAATATCATTGGATAACACTTGGACAATATATGTATTTCGATCTTGTTAGCAATCATCTCTTTTTCTTATGGTATGAGCTTCATACTATATAATATATATGAAGTGAATGCCCACAAGCTCAGATTGTATCACTTTGACTCGGTGACACATATTAATTACATAACTTAACTCAACTTGTGTCGTCCTTAATTATAATGAAAAGTTGAAAACGTATATCATTACAATTTCAACCTTTTGCATAAAGTCTTGAGTTCACATGAAAACTTGTGACATGTACTTTTTTCTTAAGCCAGCATCACCCAACAACTAGATACCATTAAGCTACAACCTTTTGAACCTACTATTAGCATATATTGTCATTATTGGTGATCCAAGGTTGTATGTACTGCTTTCAAATAAAAGAACAAATCGACATGACATGAGTTCTTTTCTATCCCAAAAGTCCCATGGGGACCAATTACCAGTGGAACAATGGAATCTTATTCCTCCATACTTACAACTAGTGCAGACAAAATCACTTCTTTTACAATATTGATACGTAATTGTCACCACACCCATCGTATCGTATTGTATCCTTTCAAAAAGTAATCTCTATACATCATTAAAGATAGATCGAAAAATTTACATTCATGGGGAACAAAATCTTCATCGCCATCATAGTACTGTCAATGAAACGGCAGCTGAGCGAAGCTTTACACCATCGTTCACCCATTTAGACTGAGGCGCACTCACTCCAGCAATAATCGTCTGCAAAATAAACACTCACACAGATGTTCAAATATGTTTAAAGTGGGAAGAATTTCTTGATTCAGAAGAGTGTATTACTATTTTTTTGTTATTAACATGCCATTCACTTATTAAGGACGTCCCGAAGGGACATCCTGGTGCTAATAGGAGTAGACTAGGAGCCGTTCGAAAAAAGAAACTTAATAATGGATCGATATTGCTTATGGTTTATCTGGTCAAATGGGTAACACCAAAAATTATTAAGAAAACCGATTGAAGGGACCAAACAGGTTGAAAAATCGCAAAAATGTATTTTTGGTGCACAAAAGTCCAGGTCAACCAATCCAGCCCGTAATAACTACTTGACAGACAAATGACAGCAAATTTGGCTACAAACTATCAGCAGCCAAATAAGCTGTACTTCAAGAGATATAAACTAACTGCCTAATGATATATTGGGTAGTAGTTGTATAAATGCATGCACATGTGTTTATATGTATTTTATGTTTAAAGAATCCATATGGGAAGTAAACATACTTTTCCACTGTTGACTGCAGCTACTAAAGCAGCACGCTGATCATCATTCCCAAATTCATAGAAATAGTAGGTCCTGAAGAAAATTAAATCAAGAAAACGATCAATTTATAAATGTCTGAAATGGAACTAGAAGACAGAGATCTTACATAAAGACTAACATAGATTTTAAAAAACTTAGGGTGTTTCTGAAAATATTTCATGAAAAATAGAAAACTTGGGTTTCTACTTTATAACTTCAATTCACAAAACATCAAAACATTGTTTCCAGCCCGTCATGGTATACACTATACAGTCACTGGCCACCTCAGTCACCACCCTATCACTGCTGACATCTTTGCCCTTGTCATTGGCCGTCTTCACCTGTTTCCACAGGCCATTTTTGACCGTCAAGTCGTCAACTGCCTTCTTCAACCATCCATTGTCACCCATCATCGACTGCCCCCCCTCAGCTAGCATCAATGCCAGTCTCAGTCAAGCATCAATGCTCTCTTACGTTAGCTACCTCCAGTAACGTACCTCTATGGATCACCACCTTCCACCATATCATCACCACCCACATCAGTCAATTGTCTTCAGCCTCCTCTTTCCTGAGCCATCAATGGACACCCACCTCCCTCGACCGCTGCGTCCAACCTTTGTCAGCCACCACCGGTCACCAACCTCCGTCAACTGTCACCACCACACTACCATTTTCCATGACCCACCACCGTCACCCATCTTTTATCCAAATGCGTTTCAGGGCCATTTGTAATACTGACAACCATGAACTGACTAGATGTAAAGCTAATGATTTGTAATATGTATTCCAGGCATAGCAAATAAGGCCCAGATGGCAAGAACAAGAGACAAGCTTGGGTATCAGTGAGGCATGAAAACTTGTGGTTCTTTTGGTGCATGATTATATATTATGGGAGAATACAAACTAAGAGTACCTGTAACCTTCATCTTCCTTTATTTTTATGGCACGTGCAGAATATAAATCTGTCCCACCTAAAACATATAAAGAGCTATAAACAAGCAATCAAAAGATATAGAAAGTTTTATCAAATTTTAATAAGTAGGAGAATATATTTAACAAAAGAATTCAACTATAGTTTCATACTTTCATAGAAGCAGGACTGTCTAAGCTATGGACAAATCGGGTAGGGTGGATAATGGGTCAAAATGGGTAAGCTTTTGAGACAGATCAAATGGATTGGGTTGACCCAATATTTGTGTATATTTATGAATTTATGACCCCTGAAGCTTTTATCAACACAAAACAAATCATGGAACATTAAAGCCTTTTAGTTTTACCAGTTTCTGCAGTTAGCAATAATAAAATATAAACCACATTATCTTACCTTCAAAGTTCAAACTATAAATTACCTGGAACAAAAATCTGCTTTGCTTCCTTCAATGTTCCCAGGTCAGAAACATCTTTGGCCTGCAAAAGTTACGACACAGCCAGCATTCAAAAACCCATCGGCACAATATATGCAATTCTATATAATCAGTTCAAAATCAAAATTTTGAGGGGTTTTTTGGGGCAGATAAATTTGGTTATCGAAAGAGAATTTGGACCAAAGTAAGTTATCACATTATGCAAATTTCCAAAAACAAGCCTATTCGCATGCCAGTGAAAGATGCAAGTGCAATTTGAAACATTCCTCAAGAAAAATTGCTTGACTAGTTGCCTGTTTAAAAGTAAAAGGCAGTTCAAAAGCACACGAAACAAGGTAATCATGTGCACCCTAAATAATGCTATCAATTCATGTGTCATGATGATAATGGAGACCAAGTCATTTTAACTTGGAAACTTCTCAAGCATAATAATATTCAAATTTTAGAAGGATGTTGAAAGAAGGAGGTTGTTGCCAGTTTCAGGACATAGACTGCAAGGAAGTGCTTATTATACATTAGAATCTTATATTGTAAGTTTGTAAATGATGACAAAATAAGATCATCGCTATATTGCATCTCTATGACTCTATGATATTGAACTTTTATCAAATACGAAAACTTTTAAGGCTCACAAACCTCTAAAAATGTAATCTTGAGTTGATTAGACGGGCGGATCACAACGCTTAGAACTTCGGATCTGTATTAATTGCTAACCAGGTGAGACTGCAGAATCATATAATAACATTCACATTTAGTTAAAGAAAGGACAAACATTTAGTTAAAGAAGGACAATCAATTTAACAGCAAATGTATATATTCCTAAACTTTGCAAGAATGGACAAGTTTAATAAAAAGCGCCAACTACGTATGTTTTCCAAAACACAGACTCATACAAAGTGTTAGTATGTTCTGTGTGTGTTAGAAGTGGCAACATCCAAAACTTAGTTGGGATGTTGGGTTAGGTGACAAGTAATCACATGTAATTTTCAATATGGGTCAGCTGGTTACTCAGGCTGAGCTGCCAACACTTTTCCCATTCAAAAAATTAACTTACATATAATTAATGTAGTAAATATGATAACGTGTACTACACTATTATAATTTATAACAATAATATTTCTTTCATTAAAAGCAGTTTAAGAGGATGTAAGCCTTAGGATACACGCTAGCCGACTTTCCACACATTCTGATCCAACTCATATTTAGCTAAGGTTTTCTTGTTTTACCCATTTGGCCCATTGCCTTTTTTAGACAACGGCTCAAAATGGGCACCTCCAAAGATAATAGTTAGTGTAGGACAGTTAAGTTTCTACAAATGCACACAAGGAAGTATATCAATCGCAAAAACTTAACAATACAAAGATAAAACTTAGATTACAGCTGTACCCATCAGGCGTAGCAAACCGTGCTGCAAATGTCTTTGGTTTAACTTTATCACCATAAAGAGACAAACCCGCATTATAGTCCTATATAAACAAAACCAGCAATTGTGTAAGTATAGCATTAATGTTCTGTATATGATGTGTTTTAATTTTTGGTTGAAATTCATACGAAAATTTGAAGCTAATGAATTTTGACGAGAGAACATCCAAAATAGTGGTGATCTTATAGTACCAGATTATCCGTCTACTAACATGAAATTGCTGCTCAAATCAAGACTTTTATGCATCACAAACAAAAACTTACACTTCATTTCCAGTTTGGACATTAAACTTTAACTGATACAAAAACCATTCTACTTTTCACAATGATTATTCTGGGAAATTTTGACCAAAAACCTGTAACATGCTTATGAAGTTAAAGGGCTTGTTAGTACACAACAAACTTTTGTTTATATGGAGTTTGTATCATATTGTACACTGTAGAAAACTTCACGATACAATAATCAAATCTAATCAGTTTAAATAGCCACACAAGACCTTACATTCCACTGCTACAATGAGAGATTTCCCGCAATATGAGGAAATTTCAGAATTATAGCATATGTTTGAATTGTAATTTTTAGTTCTAAAAGAACCCATTGTGTGCCTGCCAACAAAACGATGCTATAAAACATCTCATATCCACACTCTCGTGTTAAGCATAATAACTACAGAGGCCACTGGGTGAGATGAACACAAAGTTTACAAACATCGCAAAAAAGAAAATTCACTCTGCAATGCAACAGAAATATAGAATCACGATGCATACAACATTAACACAAAATTGAAAAGAACTGACCTCTGGCTCCATGATATCCTCGAAATCAGGTGGAACCCTAATGGCGAACCCATCACCAAAGTATCGAAACCATGACTTAGTGCTGGTAATACCTGAGAGAATCGTCTTAGTAGAAGAAGAAGAAGGAGTTTGAGCTATGAGATTTGGAGGTTGAACAAAGGCTATAAGAGATGATACAGTGGAAATTGAGACGAATGCTCTTTTGGATAAAATAGATTGTTCGGAAAGAGAATTTGTAATGGGATTGAGATGGTTTAATGAGGGTTTAGGGGGGTGTGATTGTGCGATTAGAGATAGAATTCTTGCCATGAACGCTAGGGTTTTGTTGAGATGATTAGAGTGAAGGATCGTTCATTGTTGAAGATGGTGATTCGAGGGGGGAAAGGATAAGAAGATTACCTGGTGCAACACAATTTGAACTTTATTATAGAAGGTTACATACTGTCACATTACATGAATATTTAAAAAAGAATTATACATCATGTCATACAATATGAGGTGTTTATTCTATGTTCAGGGTTTTAAGTTTTTACTTTTTACTGAGCTTGTTAGCGAGAACACTTTATAAAAGTTATATGATAGTATATACCGTTATAAAAGTTACATGTGTCGTATAATTTATTTGCTATACGGTTTGTATAGATGTTGTGTGTGTTTGTTGTATTTATAGTAGTTTTCTTATCGAAAACACTTTTAATCATAAAAGTATCATTATAAACATACGAATTTCAAACCATGATAAACAATGTTTTGTTGTGCTTGGTCGGTATGAATTGTTACAAGCGACCGTTAAACCTAAAAACTATTGTTTAATAAACTATTTGATTGTAGGTGTTCGCCACAAAAAGGCTAGTGGCCCAACATTAGAGGGTGTGCTGTCAATCCCATGCCACATTGGTTCGAACATAGTGTTTTTTTATTTGTTTTTTCAATCATACAACGAACTACTTTATCACGTACTCATGTAACAAAGGTTATAATCTAGATAAATTCAAAGTAAAAATTATAATATATACTATGTTAGCACCTCGTCAATAGCGAAGGATAGTGGGGGACAGCTCCCCACTTTTATTTGTCGGTAATATTAAATTTTAGTCCGTTAGTGTAAAATTTTAACCGATAATACAAATATTTATATAAAAATCAAGTTCCCCCACCTTCCCTTTAAAAAAATTAATTCCACCCCCGCTTTTCATACGAGGATGTTCAAACTCCGTCATTGCAACTTGTCTCACATGATTTTGAGTTTTTTTAACCTTATGTGATTTATTCATTTAAAAGAACTGCTTAATTCACCTTGATTTTAAAAAATGTTGCAAGTAAAATCTATATCCATATTATCTTATATTCCCAAACCAATTTTATAATTAGTGTAAAACACATTACCCATAAGAGTATATGAGTGCGTTTGGTATATTATATGGAATGGTTTTTGGTGGTTGTGAGTGAATGAGAGAGAAAATGTTATTGTGAATTGGTATATTTGAAGAATCACTGTTCAAATCCTTATAATTTTTTTAATATTTTTAAGTGGTTGTGAGTGAGAGAAAAAAAAATAATGATAATGATATAAAAAATATTATTTAATTAAAAAATATATATATAGTAATTTTTAATATAATTATATAAATAAATAATAATTATTCACACCTGCAAATTGCCCATCATATAAAATAGACATCACATTATCCAAAAAAACTCTCAACCAACCAATCCAAACCACTCATGAATCACTCCACTTCACACATCAAAAGTGTTATGTGATGAGAAGAACACCCATCACATTTTCATCAAATCTCCACAAATGGAAACCATTTTAGCTCCACGCTCTTTGTCTTCTCTTTTCAATCTCAAATCCTCCATACCACAACATCAAAACCCCAAATCAAACTCCCTCACTCCCCCAATTTCCAAACCCCTTTGTTGTAATCTCAAGAAAGATTCAATTTTTCAATCTTTTTCAGCATCACCCACGAACCCCAGTTGGTTTTCTCATGTTCAACATGGATTAGCTGCGTTAGCTATCTCATTAGCACTCAATTTCACCCCAATTTTGGCAAGTGGCTCTGCGTTAGCGTCGGAATTTGATGTGCTCAATGAAGGTCCTCCGAAAGAAACTTATGTGGTGGATGACGCTGGTGTTCTTAGCAGGGTAACGCGATCTGATTTGAAGAAATTGTTGTCGGATTTGGAGTACAGGAAGAAGATTCGGATTAATTTCGTTACTGTTCGCAAGCTCACGGTTAGTGCACACCAAATGTTCGATCTAATGTCAATCTAACAGTAGACAGATTTATTTGGTGTTAAAATTGCAATGTGTTGCTCATAATTAGTTCTCTAAAATGTTAACTTATTTTTAAAGTGAATGATTAATCTTTACTTTCTACATGTAGCTAATGCATAGGTGTTTGTTTTATGTATTTAGGTGATTTTACATTAATCACAATGTTATGCCAGCCTTATGTGATGAAACAATTGCATATCATAATTATAGTAGGTTCTTACCAAACACAAAAAAAACTTATTGTTGTAACTTGAGGCAGCTAGAATTATAGTTTAGATAAAGTTATGAACTTATGGTTTGCTAAGTTTGAAACACTTTAAGCTTATTTGGTTCTCTCCTCTTGGATTTTGAGGAAAAGGGTGTGTTTATTTCTTGTAAGGTGTGACTGGAACCATGTTCATATATTGTTTTTTACCGTTTTATTTTTATAAAAGTGACTTTTTGCTTGAAATAAAACACAAAATAGTCAAATTTAATAAAGTAAGAAAGGGAATGAAGATTTTTCTATATACATTTACTTTCATAATTTGACCATGAGCATGGTGTTTGCAGAGCAAGGCTGATGCGTTCGAGTATGCAGACCAAGTATTGGAGCGTTGGTACCCGACACTTGAAGAGGGAAACAACAAAGGGATAGTGGTACTGGTGACCAGTCAAAAAGAAGGTGCAGTGACCGGGGGACCTGAATTCATCAAGGCTGTTGGTGATAGTGTTCTTGATGGCGTTGTATCCCAGAACCTTCCTGGTAAACATCTATTATCCCCTTCTAACCTAACCTTCATCATGCTAAGTTAACAATCAAACATTTATCTAATTTACTATGCATATGTACCTTGTGTTTTAGACATCTTTTAATCTTTGATTTATCTGCTAGAAAACAAGAATGCTTGACCAGTTTGTCCAGAATAATTTTATGTTAATGCTTATTAAAAGAAGTATCAACATTATGATGGGTGGTGTTTAGTCCATGTAGTTCTATTAAATCGCTCGAATCAAGTTGTTTTTTGTGGGTTCATATCTACTACTCTATTATGTTTTGTACTTATGTGCGCTATGCTATCAACTTTGTCTATTTTAACATGTGTGTCTTATGTTTAGATCATCATTTCTTAATATGAATCTATGAATATTTCATAAAGGAGACTTGATTAGTTTGTTAAATGATGTCATTATGTGCTTTTTATATCACAATGTATGGATACATTTTGTGCTTTCTTATGTCATAGTTGATCTCCATTTGCCCTCATTATGATGGATGTTTAAGATGGCTTGCCATTGAAGATTTATGATTTGATTACTTTTAGCATAGAAAATGTAGCGGTAGTAATTGAATCTTGAAAACATTCATAGCTGTTTTAGATCTCGAGCTATCCTAGGTCAAGTTTGACCCGACACCCCCTTCTCTCTCTATATATATACACACACGCATAAATGCATGCACACATATGTATGCACATACATGAACAAAATATCATCTTTATGGTGACAAATTGTTATAAAGGTTTGTTTTTTGGTTGGACAACATAATGAATGAGCAAATGATGAGAGGAACATAAGAACAATGGCCAACTAACACATCACTTGGTTGTGTGTATTACCCTGCAGTGTTGGCGACAGATGAGAAGTACAATGAAGCAATTTATAGTAGTGCTAAACGACTAGCTGCAGCAATTGACGGTCTTCCTGATCCTGGTGGCCCGCAGCCAAAAGAAACCAAAAGGGAATCCAACTTCAAAACTAAGGAAGAGACGGCTGAAAAACGAGATCAGTTTACGGTCGTTGTCGGAGGTTTGTTGGTTATCGCTTTCGTTGTTCCCATGGCACAATACTATGCCTATGTCTCCAAAAAGTAGTTAATACCCATACCCGTCACCCGGCAATGTAATTAGACAATGAAATTTCCAATGGTTTATTTATGTTTCAGCTCACTAATGGCGCAATACTATGCCTACGCCTCTAGAATATAGTTCTTTCTATCGGTTTTATAATTTTGTGGTTTCATACAACTAATTTGCAGACGTGATTATTTCAACCGATTTGTTTATAAATGAGTTGATTTGAGTTATAATTCTTCTATAACAGGTCAAATAGATTGATACTTAGAAAAATAACGCAAATGTGGCGAAAATATAAGGAATATAGGAAAATGTAACTATTACTGTAATAATATAATTTTTTAGTAGTTTATACATATTATGAGTATAGGGATCTTTGTAAGTTTTTTAATCAGTCTCACATGATAGAGCAATTAATCGGATCAGAACCAATTGATAGGCTCTGATACCAATTGATAGAGCAATTAATCGGATCAGAACCAATTGATAGGCTCTGATACTAATTGATAGGATCAATTGAGACAATCTGTAATGATTTAAGTGAACAATTCAAGAGAAACACAAACAATTGTAATCGATTCAAGCAATA
>BJCM01000801.1:0-12032 GCA_018326385.1 Flaveria bidentis | reverse complement strand
AGTAAACCCGTGTATTACATGGGTTGAATAAATAAAATATTGATATAATAAATTTATTAATTATAAAATAATATTTTATAATATGATATGATTGAAATTACGTATCAGAAATGACTACAAATAATAAAACAATGATATCAATTTTTTAAAATTTATTAAAAAATAAACATTTTAATTTTAAAACAAACTGTATAAAAATATTATTTTTAAAAAAATTTCTTACTACAACTCCCAGATTTGATTATTTTTTGTTTTAAAAAATTGACTTATTAAAAATATCAATTTATTTAGAAATAACCTTAATAAATAAATTTCTAATTTATTATATATTAATATGTATTAAAATAATTTTATTAGTAATTAAGGTAATTATTTAATAGGAGAGAGAGGCGGGAAAAAATTGGTGAGAATGATTGTGGTGCTGACACGTGTCATCCTCATTTACCCTGTTATTAGAGTAGTAAGATTTTATAAATTGCAAAATTGTATAAATTGAGCAAATGACTTAATTATTGCATTTGAAATACCAAAATAATTTAAATAACGAATTTTATTTAGATGATTGACGCAACGGGTTCAGGTTTTACATTTTCAAAACAATTAAATGTTACAGGCTACGACGACGAGCAATATGATTTCATGACAAGAGCCATCCCGTGTTATTAGTTTTTAAACTTACAAGTGAAAACAATGTTAAAGTTTTGTTTGATGCAAAATATTGTTATGTTCTGGATTTATACACTAAGAAAACCTTGGTGACTAGTAGACAATTCGATGGACTATAAGTGTATGATGATGCATTTGTAAATTCTAAGGTATGTTTTAATAGCCTTAATGTGTCAAATAAGTGCATGATCGATTAAGTCACCCATGTGTTCAGGTCCTTAAAATTTTAAATAATAAGTAGCTCTTTAAATACAAATTAGAATTACCTCTCTATGATATATGCCATCCTGATATCGAAATCATTTTCCTTCTAAGCGAGCATACATCCCACAGGTGACCTAATTCACTTAGATGTATGGGGTTCGTATAATGTAGCTAGTAGAAAAAGTTACAAGTATTTATTGACCTTAGTTGATGATTATTCAAGGTTTATGTGACTATATTTGTTGAAGTATAAAGATAAAAAAAATTTAAACATTCAAGATTTCTTTAGTTTAATCAAAACTCAATTTGAAAAAATAGTTAAGATTTTTAAAAATAATATTTATTAACATTTAGATGTCTAACTTTATCAAAGCCAATGAAATTTTACATTAAACAACTTGCGCTTACACCTCACAACAAGATATGATAGTTACGAGAAAGCATAGGCATGTTATAAATATGGCTAGATCTCTTTTGTTATGGACACGTATTCCCTTAAAATTCTAGTTAGCTTATATTCTAACAACACCATATCTCATCAAAATGAATCCTTACCTTAAATTACAAGACCCCCAATGAACTTATGTTTGGCTATGAACCATCTCATGAGCATTTCAAGGTGTTTGGTTGTCTATGTTTCGACATCATTTTAAATTTCTCAAATAAAATTTCTAATCAAACTAAAAAAATGTTTTTTAAGATATTTGAATCATAAAAAAGGTTACAAGTTATGAAATCTTATTAATAAACATGTAATGTTTTCTAGACATAAAAATTAATGAAAACATCTTTCCATTTAAAATTGGATACTTCATCTGGTATTGATAACCTTGATTCTGTAAATGAATTTTTATATTTTTATGAACATAACAATCAAACACATGTTATTCCTGAGCTTAAGGCACCTGATGATGAGCAGAGGGTAATCATAAACAAATAGATTCTCGGGACCAGCCTAGTATCACTCATTCTGATGGTGAGGTAGTTGCTTAATAGTCCAACAATGAGGTCTTGTTGTTGTGGTAGCAGCCTTAGGCGAGTTGTGGTATTACTGGTATGGCTGGATGAGAAGCTTCTTTGGATGAAAATAATAGTTTTTCTAAGGGTTCATGTTCAACAACTCTAGCTAGGTGGTCAAACCGTTAAGCGACCTTTCCAAAAAGATCACGATGTTGCTGTTGATAGAAATGTTAAATATGGCCTAGAAATATTTATAAAGTATTCTAACTTATTTTATAAAAATAATTTTTTCCAACTTTAACAAATGTTATGAACCTAATTTGTTTTAAGAACTATAAAAGATATGAGTGGGTCAATGCTAGGAAATTAAAGCCTTTAAAAGAAATAATAATTAGGATCTAGTCAACTTACCTTTCAATTATAAGCCTATAGGTATCAAGTAATTTTTCAAGATAAAATATTAATTGAATGGTGAAATTAATAGGTTTAAGGTTATCTTGGTCGCAAAAGGATATAGTAAAAAGAAGGTATAGATTTTGATGAAATTGTTTTGCCTATAGTATAAAATGGTCATTGTAAGACGTGTTAAGAATAATGCTATTCAATATGATTAGAAAATATTTCAGTTAGACTTAAATAATACATTTTTGTATGGTAAACTACATGAAGAGATTTATATGAAAATAAAGTGTATCGGTTGTTAAAATCTTTATATGCTTTAAAACAAGCTTTACGTGTGTGGGATGCTAAGTTGGTTAGTGTTCTTGTTACGTATGGTTTTCTTCAAAATAAAAATGATTATTTATTATCTATTAAAAATAGTGATTTTGTGAAATTGATTTTACTTGTCTGTTTGTATGATATTTTGCTTACCGGAAATGACCTTGCTGAAATCAATAAAGTGAAGTCCATGTTAAAGTCTAAGTTTCTTAACAAGGATCTTGGTGAGTTAAAATATTTTTTAGGTATCGAGGTTACGAGAGACTTGAATAGTATATGTTCGAATCAAAGTAAATATGTCTTGAATTATTGTCTGAAATTGAGCTTACTAGGTGTAAACTAGTGGCCACTCCAATTAAACAGAATTATGTGGTTACGACCACTTGTAAAATGATAAACCTTTGGCTAATGTCACAAATTTTCAAAAGTTAGTTGGTAAACTTATTTATCTATCATGTACCCATCCATGTATTTTCTACAATGTCTATTTTCTTAGTCAATTTATACATGAGCCTACTAATACTCATCTACAAGTTGCTCTACGATTATTATGGTATTTGAGAAAAGCTCTTGGGATGGGTATTCTCGAGATAAGTTTGATAAAACTATACATTGGTTGCATACTCTAATTTTGATTAGGAAAAGTTTCTAGGTTCTAAATGGTCTTTGAATAGTTTTTGCATTCTAGTGGGTTTTTCTCTTTGTCATGAAAATGTAAAAAAAGCAGTCCATTGTTTCTTGATCCACTATTGAAGCTGAGTATCGTTATATTTGTGCGGCTAGGTGTGAGCTAATATGGATTCATAAAACTCCTACATAATTGGGTGAATCTATGTCTTTTTCGGTTGTTTTTTTTTATAATATTACAACCATATTTTTCATGATCGCACCATACACTTCGAGATAAATCTATTTTTCTTGTCTGAAAAGATTTCTACAGGCATGAGTAAGCCCAAAATTTCTTAGCAAACAGTTAAATCTGGTTTCTATATGTGGATCAACATATTATGAGATAGGACTCAACTAAATACCTCTGGACCATTACCTAGCTTCTAACCATTTTGATAACCTAAATTTGCAAATAAAGAAGTTCCAAAATACATTTTAGAGATAAAAAGAGTATTTTGAAAATATATATATATATAACCAACAAGCTTCCTATGAATTTTGTTACTATAAAGTTACCACCGTGTGCACCAACAAGATGAAATTAAAAGGTAGGGAAGCTGATGTTGATCCACAATACTATAACTTCCATCATGAAATTATGCTTACGATAAGCATCAGAAGTAAGAACATAATGCTCATAAAAGTTCTTCAACTCGTCTATTAATGACCAAAGAAACACCACCAAGTTCTTCCACTCATCTACATATTGATATAAATACACATACACAGACACAACATTATACACACGTGCGTTTGTGTCTATGTGTACACATGTAAATTTATATATATCAAGGGACGTATATTGTGAGAACTACATAAGATGTGTGTATATTGATTAAAAGAAAAATATGAAATAAGGAATGATGATTCATTTATCTTTTCCTACTCTTTCTTTCATTTTATCTAATGTATTTTAACATTGTGTAAAAAGATAAATTTGTATGCATATGGGTCTATACTGTATGTGCATATGTGCATTTAGATAAATACTATGAATTTTGTAACTTTTAAAAATTAGATCTTAAATATGTTGAAATCCACATGTATTTTTAGTAAAATTTTATAATAAAAAATACAAAGAAAAAAGAGCACTCACATATATGCTGAACTAGCATTTAGGTGATCTCAAATCTCAAACATCACCAAAGATTATTCACAATCTCTCTCCTTTTTTTAGCAGGTTCATTTAATTTTCATCTTTTATTGTATCATTTATGTTAAATCATTAAGCCAAAAAAATGAATTTCAGAATTATATAATTACAAACAAACCAAATATCCTAAAATTTCCATGAACACCAATTGATTTACAAAACTGTAATTATGTAAAATAGTTACAAATATGTAACCATATACATAATCATTTACATATACGTAAATTTACATGACGTAATCTTTTACAACTAGTTAATACCACCTTATTTACATATTGTTACTATGTTGAATAGATATATGTAACTATGTACATAACCATTTACATAGATATAATTAGTATATTACATATATGTAGTTATTGAAAAAAATCAAACACCAAAATTATATCATTTCTATATTTATTAGATGAATCAATACGAAAGAAAATATGAAAATAAACATGTTTGGAGGAATTGTAAAATGATGTACATGTAGCTCATGTATGTTTACATATATGTTGTTTCAATATGTTTACATATACGTAAATTAGTTTGCTACATATATGCAACTCTCATATGTATACATATAACATCTAATTTTCATGTAGAAGCATTACATGAGTTACATATATGTAAATTAATGTGTTCTTTATGCCCACTTAGTCTCTGATCTTAAAAATAGAAAACTGAGAGTATCTTTTTTGTGTTCTTAGCATACTGACCACCACCGATTTAAAACCGTAAAAGAATCCCGAAAAGTAAAATGTAAAAATGATGTAACAATTCATAAACATGATATTTTGATTTGATAAATGAAATTATAAAAAAAAGAAAAATAGTTGGATACACATAAAACCATCAATAAACATTGAAGTTACTTAATCACTATAGAAAGGTTAAAAAATATGACTAACATTTTGCGTTTTTGAGAATAGTCTTATGTACTTGCTTTAGCATGATGAATTTTTTAAGGGTGGTGGAATGAGAGATGTTATATGGATGGAATCCGGAAACAATGGTTTGAGTTTTGTAACAAACTATAATTTTAGGTAAATTTTGTATCAATGATTAGTTTTGAAAATATTATAGGAAATATTGTTAAATTTATAATTTTTGTTACTATTCTATAACTGTATTGTTTTGCTATCTAGTGGTATTTTATTTTGTATTATTAGACATTAATTATTATTTGTCATTTAATCTTCAAATTTGTAATTCTATATAAAATATATACTTTTTAAACTACTACAACTATGACACACATTTAGAACATACAAATGTGCATCGTCTTCTTTATGACAAGCCTTTTCTAGACACGTGTTGCGTGCCGTAAATGCGTGTCATAAGCAGATAACACACAAATTCACGTCGTCTTTTTTTAATAGGGCTTTTGCTTGACGACCTTCAACGTGTCATCTACCCCATTTTAGAACACGAATTGTACATTATCAAAAGTATATTTTCTAGTAGTTAATGAATGTGTCTCCAAAAATTAATTTTCTTCATATGATTATCTGATACATCGTCTCCAAGATGAGCTACAACCTTAAAAATCCAAAAAGTTATAAATGTTGAATTGAAGACCATGGTATTAAAGTAAGAAAATATAAAACAAAAGGTTTATAATGGAGAGGAAATGAACGGATATTACAGGATACAGCTTTCAAAGATTATGGAGTGGAATTTTATTTTGAAAGCCCTTTCAAAAAATAATATAAAATAGTTATGAATTATGGGATCGGTAGGTTATATTCTTGGTTTTCCTCGATAAATGAGGATTTTCTTTTTATTCTTATATATGTGTGTGTGTTTATAATATATCATATATGTGAATGTATCCGTGTGTTTGTACATATATCACACAACAAATTTTCATAGATGAGAGTCTATCAGCCTAATGAATTATAACAAAGTGAAACATAATAATTTGCCAGCATAGGCGCATTTATGTTGTTGCATGTTAAATAGCAAAGACCTATTGTATTTAAAATTAAGTAAAAGTCTTAGTAAGGAAACCTGTTACAAAATAAAGATGATATGAAAGAAAGATAAACTGATAATTGTAATTATTTGTTTTCTAGTCTTTGTTTGTTCTAAGTAACATTAATAAAGAGACATAGTAAAAAACAGAAAACTTTATAGTGGGTGCTACTTATAGTGTCCTACTATCCCTGTTCTCTTTTTGAAAAACTAATAAATGACTTAAGTGACACCTTTCATGATGTTTTGTCTCTTGCAAAACAGCAAGAAACTCTACTAAACCAATTTCTTGAGGCAAAGCCTAAGTAATTATTATAAAACTAAAGGGCATTTAGCCCAATTAGTCCAAGCCACATGGTGTCTTGCTCACTTTTAAAGGGTAAGTGTTGAAATAGTTAACTTCAGAGTTATATATTTGGTTACTATTTGGTTGAGTTCGTCATTAAAAATATATGTAATTATTTTATAATTTAGATAAAAATTTAAAGGTCATATAGGTGTCAAAATAAATAGCAACAATTAAAACAATTTTTAAACTACTGAACTTCTATTATTATTATTAGATTTAAATAATCTAAATTATGATTTATTGTCTGGTAACAATCTATACTATTAGTTTAGCCTATTATAATACAAACTTCTATTTTTGTTGTCAATGACTATTCTAATAACATAATAATCATTGATTTACATTTGATTTTCACTTTATTTCATTGTACGTTTCTCTATTTCATTTATAATCATCATCATGATTTAAATTAAATGAAATTAAGTGTAAATCAATGAAAAAATATGTCATTAGAATTGCTCTTGACAATAAAAATAAAAGTTAAGATTATTATTGGCTAAATTGTATTATGGATTATTAACGACCGATAGATCATAATTTGATTATTAAAATCCAAGTTCTAAATTTTTTTATTCAAAATTATATAATAAAATTAAAATGTGGTGGAATCATCTCTAAACATTGATACAATAATGTTTAATAATTACAACTCTAAAGGGTTATGTGATATGACATAACATGATGAAGAAAATAGTCTTAGAAAATCATTGTATCATTTATAATTTACTTTTCATGGGCCATTGAATTTTCTTTATGTAGATTGTACTAATCATGTAACGTAACGATGATCAAATTATTGCAGTGGACTAGTTAAATTTAATATATACATTAAAAAAACACTTCATATTTGGAACACTTGGTATTTTTGGTTTCTTTATAACGATAATATTTTTAATCCTAAACATCACATAATTTTACCTCCGTAAGCATTTAAACCGGTAAAACTTTACAGCGTGCAATTATTTATCTATATTACTAAATAAAGCATCTTTTTATCCTTTCATTATAACTTTATAAAATTTTTGAGACAGCTAACATAAGTTTTAATGTTCTTTTAATTTCATTTAATTTGAAAAAAACTAAATAACATCAAATGCTAAATAAATATCTTAATGATAAAAAGATAAGAGATGAAATACGCTATTTTAATATAATAAATAATTTAATCAATAATCATTAATATAATTATATGAAAAAAATATGAATTATGTTTAATTTTATAGTTTTAGACCTAAGTGAAAAGAAATCAGATGGTTTACATTGTATTTTAACTATTAAAATAAGTGCCTAGGTTAAAAAGTTCCATCTGGAGATCAGAGGTGGTGTTTTAGAACGAGGTAAACTTGATTTTAACAAGTACAATACGTGAAGCGTGTATTACGTTTTGTTTTTTCTTATGTAATGTTTTAATGGAGAAGTGATATGAACATAATAAAAAACACAATGCAACATGCATGTTAGGTTTTCGTTGAAAAGTATATCAAAGATTTTGTTAAGAAAAATAACAACCTTAAATTTATTGTGAAAACAAGACTTGCTATAAAACATACCATATAAGAGTTTGATATTTTAAAATACGATTGTTATCTTTTCCCTAAAACTTTAAGTGATTATTAAAACAAAATATTAAATTCGAATGTCACTTTAAAAAAATATTGTTTTCTAATAGCAACTAACTTGGATCGTGCTCGGAAGAAACTCACTTGAAAGAGTATTAGTTGTAAGTCATTCGAAATTGAACCAACTCTGAACATAGTGTCGTCGTACAGTTTCAAAAAAACTAAATTATTCTAATATAATATAAACTTATATATTAATTTTTTTAAATAAATTAGAAAAACTAAAATAACATCAAATAATAAATAAATTAAAAAGGTGTCATATGATATTGTTAAACTTTTATATTTAGAATACTTTAACTTTTTTTAAAAATAAAAACCTAAAACAATAGCAATGAATAAATAAATCAAGAATTATTAATAATTATAATTATAACAAAATTATATGAATTAAGTATTGATTTTATAACTTTAGAGTGAAATTTATTATAGAGTAAACTTCACTTTTGATCCCTATGGTTTGACCCAAATAACGATTTTCATCCAAACGTTTCAAAATTACAATTTTACTCCCTGTGGTTCGTAATCTATAACAATTAACTCCAACCCATTAATACTGTTAGTTTTTCTCGTTAAATGGAAGGGTATTTTAGACTTTTTATACATAGGGACTACTTATGTGATATGCTCAAAGTCATATATGTATTAGATGTGTAATTTAGTTAAATTTACATAATTAACCAACCTCCAACTCTCCATTCCCCTTCCTGCCACCACCACCCACCTACACCATCACCTTCATCTCCCACGCCACTAGCAAAATCATAACCACCCCAACCACTATTGCTCACCATCATCGTCCAACCCCCTTCCTATCACTTACCTTAAAACCCAAACCCCCTCCTTTGTCCCTCAATTCACCCAACCTCACACCCTACACCGCCGCAAGTTCCAAAACCAGTGCCACCACACAACACTTCTTCGTCTCTCACCATCGTCTTCAGTCACCATCGTCATCGTCATCATTGAGTTTACACGACCATCTTCCTCCGCACACCCAAATAGATTTAGGGTTTTTTTTTTGAGTTTTTTTCTTGAACAAATCGATGGTGGAGATATGAAATACAGTTTGGTGTGATGGAAGATGGTGGTGTGATGGTTGACGGGGGTGGTGTTATGGTGGTGCAATGGTGGAGGCGGGTGGTGGTGTGAGAGGTGGTGATGATACGATGGTGGTGGTGGTGTGAGAGCTAGGTGGTGGTGCAATTGTGGAGTGGGTGGTGGAGACGAGTGTGGATGATGATTGTGGTGTAATGGATGAGGGAGAGAGATATGATGATGATACTGATAATGTATATATCTGTAGTAAATTACATAACTAATCCTTTCATTTGTTACAGTTACACAATTAGTCCTTAATATAAAAATACCTAAATGCCAATTTATTTTAATAGAAAAAATGACAATGTTAGTAGGTTGGAATAATCTGACACAAATTACATACGATAGGGAGTAAAATCAAAATTTTGAAACGTTTGGATGAAAAGTATTATTTGAGCCAAACCACAGAGAGCAAAAGTGAAGTTTACTCTTTATTATAACACGAACATGAGGATTAATTTTATGTTTTACCTAATAATATAATGTCCTAAGTGAAAAGAAACTAAAACGAGAGTTAATTTGTATCTTAACAAATAATAAGGGTCTAAGTGAAAAAAAAATCTACCATGGAATCGGGGCTGATGTTCAAGGATGGAGTAAAAATGATTTTATCAAAATAAAAAAAACTACATAAAGAGAGTGTTATGTTATATTTTTTTCTTATATAAAGTTTTTATTTAAACATATTAATTGGATCGGATTGAACTTCAACAATACTTTTCTAATGATCGACAGATTACAAATTCGAAATCTTTGTTAGTTGTCTACTAAATAAACACATAGATAATACTTTGAATGTAAAATAACATAATAAGTTTTTTCAAAGTATTTAATAATAATCATTGATTACTCTAGGTATTTATACTATAAATGCTAAACTCTAGAACAAATCTTGACAATCTACTCTAAGTTTGGGATCAATAATATGTCTTACCATTGATCTACACATTATAACATTCAACAAATGTGCAATACAATTTGTTACAATACAATATACAACATAAACAAAAAATCAGCAGAACAAAACATCAGCAGTTGGAGGGTGTTGTTGTTGCCACTACTCTTTGGTAATGACACTATTGTCTAATGTAATAGTGAATAAACATATCTTCATAACATCAACAGATGTATAAGTGCTGATTCATAGTTGTTTGGTACTTTATCAATGTTGATATTGTTTTTCAACAAATGAACTTAATCTTCATCTTATAAAGTCATCATGATACATAGGGTTTAGGTACCTTCATCATCTTAATGTCTCAAAAAATATTTTCAGCAAAATAAAAACTTCATGTAGTGTGTGTGGTAGGTTTTCATTGAGAAGTATTTTTTTCTACTTACGTTTTCTTTTTAATTTTGTTGAAAATCCTTAAGCCCGTCATGAAGCGCAAGTTCTCCCAATTTTCACACCAAACCGACGAAGAAAGAATTAGGGTGGATGAAGATAAATTGATTGTTCATAGTAAATGGTAATAAATAAGTTGAAATAATATTAAATGTAATTTTCATTCAATAGTACTAATCAAACAATACTTAACCAAATAATAACTCAACTAAACATAATAAAAATGTCTTTATTTTGATTAAGTCCAAGCCCTACATGTGCATAAAAAAATCCATGAAACTTCATTTTTTGAAATCAAGTGAAAAAAGTAACGACTCAGCTAAGAATTAAGTGGTAAGTAAATACACGTTTTGCATACATATGTATATTGATTAAAATGATTGAAATCATTCAATATTAAAAGACAAATCAAACAATATTAAACCTAATTGAATTAACTTGATCCGCATACGAAGCCTTATGAATAAGCATGAATTCGGTTTCAATCACCACTATAATAATCATATGGGTGTAGGTTTGTCAAACTAATAGATATTATATTTGTGCTTGTATAAATTAATGATTGTGTTAACATCAAGTCTATCTAACTATAAACATATAAGTGCAAGTAATAACATAGCATAATTTGAATTGAATTTTAAACAAAATACTAATGATCAATAAAAATTGATTAAATATTAACATATTATTACCCAAATATAAAACATATGAAAATAAACTATGAATACTCACTTGATAGGAATGATTTGAATTCTAACTTACTATAATAGACACCAACGGTTTCTCACGATTAATTTAATGAATGGTAACCTAAGTTAGGATAGTAAGGATTTAAAAACTAAAAATGGATTAGGATTTCATTTGAGATTTAGGTTTAATAAATACTTTAAATAAACATAGAGTAAATTTAATTAAATATTTGACTTTAAAAAGTGAATTAGAATTATTAAGTATTATAAGGCCCCGTTCTCGGGACGCTTACAGTTGGATCCTCATCGCACATAAAACATATAATTATATTTGTATCTCATAAAGCATCGCAGAAGAAACATTTAAAAATGACATTTCATTTCAATATAGTAGCTTTTGCAAAATAATACATCGTTAATCAGTTACAAAATACATTGTTGCATTACATCACAAAAGCATTATATAAATGAATGTCATCCCAAAAGAGCTGAGTAGCCACCTCGTGCCATCCTCAGCAATCATTACCTGCCAACTGGAAACACATCAAAGTCAGCGTTACTGAGTGAGTTCTAGTTTTAAAATAAAACATACTTTTCT
>BJCM01000800.1:0-11123 GCA_018326385.1 Flaveria bidentis | reverse complement strand
TATATATATATAGTTAAAATAATATATATTTTTTTACAATTAGTCAAAAGGAAACTCCGATTAGTTTTTTTGAAATTTTAATTTAATCTGATGTTATTAACTTTTTTAATTTCAAATAAAACTTTATATACTTTATTATTAAAAAAAGTAATATCATAAATCAAGAATTTGATTTTTTTAGTTTGAGTGTAAAAGTTTTATATTTTAATAATTTCTTTTTAAAAAAAAACCTAGCTAGCATTGTTGATTACAATGGCATGTCTAAAAACTACAATGATGCGTCTAAATTGTTATAATGATGCATCCGGGCAATGTTACATCGTGTCTAAAACCCCTTGTACGTAACAAAATTTACATAGATAATCCCACCCTAAACTCACTAAATGACTAAATGTACATGTCTTAGATTCATTAATCTTAAATACGCTTAACATATTAAAAACCCTTTTAGAAGAAACTGGTCTCTCTATATGTGATTGTATTTTATAACAATAAACAGTTACATATATTAACATGAGAGTATTCTGTTTTGAAACTTGTCATTTACAATTTGGTTAAGTGATTTACCTATGCAAAGTATCAAGACTTATAAAAATTTTATGGCAAAACCAGTTTTTATTATACTTTCAAAACTTACATTATCTTTGTGATTAACGTAACGAAAGAGTAAAACAAGTTACATGTCTTGTTCTCGGTTTCTTTTAAAAGGTGGTGAAATTACGTTTGTGCAAACAAGAATATTGTTGAAAGAATAACGACAAATGTTATGAAGAAAAGGTGCAAGACAATGCAAGAACGAGGGTTGTGGCATATGCTACATTTGGTAGAGTTTCATCCTTCACGTGTTACCCAAACTATATGTTGTTTTCTTTGATTTATTACTATACGGTGGTTTGCAGTTTATGTAAAAAAGTTTATACCACATTTTGTAACACTTATTATGTATGTTAATACACCATTTATTATGTATATAAAAACATAGAGAAAGAGAACCACATATAACGAAGTTTGCGAATCACTTTATGAATTGTTATTTAATAAATAAGTTAATAAAATAACCTTTTGTTACGAACACCACGTCATGTTCATTTACGTGTGTGGATGCTAGTTTATGTTGGTTTATATATGTTTGTTTGTTTATGTTTGTAATTTACATATATTTTTTTGATTTACTTATTAGTTATTAGTAATACTGGCTTTCATTTAAATAAAGATATGGATGTTTAGACACCTCAAATTATAATTAATATCCTAAATTTCTATACGTTTCGTATAGCCACGAACCCGTCGTATAGGAGGGTGGTTCGTATAGCATTATAAGTGACATATAACCCCTTTGACAGTCCCCTGAAAATTTTCCTCGTAGTTAGTTTTGAAATTTGCTATATGTGTCATATAATCTTATATGTATCGAATAAGGGGTCTTATAGGGTTAAATGAGACGTATAGCCCTCTGACAGCCCCCCTGACTTTCTCGTTTTTAATGTTTTCGATCTATCCGTTACGTATAGTGCCATAAGGGACGTATAGAGTGTGTCGATTTATAATATGGGGTGTCTGTATATTAGAACCCTTTAAATATTTCTTATTTTGATGGACATTGTTGTTGAATTTCTAACTTATATATTTTTGAATTGTTTGATGATAACGATGTTATTTGGACTTTTATTTTGAGGTTGTTGTTTTTTAAGTTGATGTCAGTTTATGTAGTTTATGTTTATTTACATTCATTTATGTTTATTTGTATATCACGAATGAACGACATGAGCATGACAACATTTATTTTATAAATAAACGAACCTGAACAAGAAAAATAATTCGTTTAATAAAGGAATTAACACAAGGCACAAGCAAACCCTTGTTTGTGGCTATTTGAATCATTTACTGGCCAAATAACTTCATACATGTCACTTGGGTTTGGTTGATTAGTAATATAAGTCAAATATTTTTTATACGCTATCCAGGTTTAAATTCCAAACCTGATTAGAATTAATTTACATAACTTAGAATGAGGTATTGATGTTTAAAAAAACTTCATAAACATATTTAAGGTATAAAATATAGTCTAATAAAATATTACCTAATAAATTTAGAATTCATACACGATTAAAATCGCTACATACATCTATAATCATGTTAAAAATAAACATATAGTAGAAATTAATGATACGAATATAATGGTTATACGCCTAATAAGTATAAATTAAGAATTGAAGAATGCGTTTTGTGGTAGCTAAAATGTTCAAAGTGATGGTGAAAGTGGGGGCATTCATGTCCATGTGCATGGCAGAAGTGACAGAGTGTGTTTAATGCCGGAGAAGTTAAGTACCCACAAGAGTTGTTAGATTCAACCGTACACATTACTACATTAGATGCCCCCTACAACCAAAACCAAACTATCACCTTTTGTCTACATAGAGGTTATCATTCTCACTAATTCATCTTCTATCTCTCTTCAATAATGTTTCTCTCAACAACTTAAACTATATAAAAACTATTTTTATTTAAAAAAAGCTTTTATTAAAAGGATTATTAAATTTTAATGATCTCTAACTTTTATTTACCGGTCAAGATTAATTTTAATTCAAGAAATATTTACTGACATTCTTAACTTTGAGTTTGTTTTCCTGTAACGAGCTCTTACTAATTGAAAGTTAATACTGTTAGATTTTGATGACGTGGACTACTTATATGGCCAAAACACTAAGCAGAAAATTGAAATCATCTGTCAGGTCTTTTAATCTGAAACTTCTGCGACCTAAAACCCATCAATCATCACCTTCTGATATAAACCAATTGACTCGTTAAATTTAGATTTCAAGTGACAATATAGGCTAGATGCTGAAAAACGGACCTAATAGAGGTCGGCTGGTGATGGAGTTAAAAATGACTCAAAGTTAGCCCCATTTCATTAAAAAAACTAACGGATGTTAACTCTCAGTTAATAAGGGATCGTTAGAGGAAAATAAGCTTAAAGTTTAAAGTGTCTGTATACATTTGTTGAGTTAAGATTAATACAGACCAATAATAAAACTTGAGATTATTAAATAATTCAATAACCCTTAATAAAATGGTAAAACTAAGAACATTCATAATGTTGTTTGCAAGGATGTTATTGAGTCTGCCTGAAGAGGAGAGAGGATGTATTAGATAAATTTTGATCTCATCATACTATTATCATATTGTGATCAAGAACGGCTTAATCTTTTTGGTTACCTACGGCGAACTTCAATAATAATTTTGTTACATGGAAAGACTAGATGGTTACCATTTTGTACATCAAGTGATTACTCAAATACATGAGTTGTTATGTACCTGTGGACAAACAAAATGATTAGGATCAAATGGATGGCTATGTTTCGATCGTCACGCATCGACGTACGTACTTTGGATCAATTGATTGTTCACTTGGAGGTAGGTATCAGAAATGCTTGTTTACTATGAAAAGTCATTGAATGAACCTACTTCCAAGAGGTTTTCATTAAGGAATTACAACTTACAACCCATTTTCAACACTTAGACAAGGTAATTAGCTAATCAAATATGTAATAAATTAGGGTTTTCATAATAATAATTGTCAATGGTTAACATGTCCATATGTATAGATGTGTTGGGATTACAAAAATACCAACTAAAATGTTTTGGAGTACAAATAATTTGAAGATAAATATTTATACTAGATAAATGAGGATAATAAAATAAGGTGATTCCTAGAGAAATCAATCCAATATATAATAATAAAAATATCCATTAGATACGCCTCGATCTCCAAGCGAAACTTATCCCGCAAAGTAAAGCTTTCCATTTAAGCTCTCATGTTAGGTTTTTAGAAAAAAAAAGTTTTTGTTACAAAATCCTTTAAATACCTATAACATAGCTGTTTACATATGAAATATTTTAGCATAGTGAGACTTTTATTTATCGTCAACCCAAAATGGGATAAAAGAAAATTCAATATATGAAAACCGGACAACGTGTTGAACATCGGTCTGGAGAACCGGAACATAATATTAATTGAATAACTACAAAGCCAACTCAATCAAACAGTTGGTATACGTGTGTGGCCCTTCAAGATTGGTTCGACTTTAAACTTTGTAGATATTAATATTTCTTTTCCATTTAAATAAGGTTGTGTCCCACTTTGTCTGGTCCCTTAACAAGTGGTTCAATCCAACAAACCGAACCGTTTATCTTCCTCGTCCTTGGTTTAACATATCCGGTCAATCGTTTTGGTGTGGTTTTCGATAAAGATTTATGTAACGCTTACAACCAACACAACTAGAGCCCATGATCTTATAGCCTAGTGATAGCTTACCTTTCTAATCTAATAAAAGAGTAAATGAGGTGTCACGTGTCAGCACCACAATCATCATCATTAAAATTTTCTCGCATTTCTCTCCTATTAAATAATCACTTTAATTACTAATAATATTATTTTATATTTTTTAATATTTAATAAATTAAGAAAGAAAACTATTTATTAAGGTTATTTAATAAATTGATATTTTTAAAAAGTCAATTAAATAAAAACAAAAAATAATCAATTTTGGGAGTTGTAATAAGAAAATTTTTAAAAATTACATTATATACGGTTTGTTTTAAAAAAATGTTTTTATTTTTAAAAAAATTAATAATAAAATTTTAAAAAGTTGATATCACTGTTCTATTATTTTAGATATATTATATCTTAATATATCATTATTTAAATAATAAATTATTATATTAATATTTTATTTATTTAACCCGTTAGGTTAGTATTCACACGTGAGAATGAAATTCACGTTAAACCACGTGTGTACTATTTGTGTAATAAACTCAATTGTAAAATTACAAGAAGTCGCTTGCCAACTTAACTACAATGGCAGTTTCATACATCCATATCATAACGTCTTTTGATCCTTCAAATCTTCCGTCAACCAATCTCATACGTCGTAAATGCTTTGTTTAAACCCTAAATTTCTTCAATCAAATCGCCTCAAAGCACGAAATGTTCTTCAAATTCAAATTCTGATCGACGATCGTCGTTCCTGCATGCGGAAATCATCGTCTTAACAATGTCGTGGGGATTAGCTTGGAAGAGGGCATCTGATGTGTTTCGCCTATCTCTGTATTACGGTACGGAGGATACATCAGATGATCAAAGTCGTTCACCTTCATCATCATTGCCACCACCTTGTTCGAAATCATCGTCAAAAGAGAACCATATTTCTAACGATCACGAGTTAGGGTTTCGAATCGATCTCGATTGGAACGCGAGCGAGGGCGAGGTTCAGGTCGCTTTGAGGCTTCAATCTCAGGTCATGGTGGCCTTGCCTTTGCCTCAAGATACGGTGGTGATCAAGTTGTCTGAATGCGATTATTCCAGTAATGTCGGGTCAAATTTGGAGGAAGGGGATGGGAAATTGGTCTGTTTGAGCATGGAGGTTGTTAAGCGAAGGGATCCTCTTAGGTCAGTGGTGATGTCTCGAATCGGAGGGTCCGGGCAACATCATGATGGGATGGGGGTTCTTACTAAACTGTTGAAATCAGAATTTGCAGCTGAGTCTGGTTTAGGTCATGGTGGTAGGGTGGGGATGAGATTATGTGCTGATCATTGGATGAATGTTACTCTTGTCAGCCTTTGTGGTTGCGGGTTGTCTGTAAGTTCTCTTTTTTCTTTTTTGTTATGTATGTATTATATGTGTGTGGTTCAAGCAGCTGCAGAGCTAGGATTTGTTTCTACTGGTGTCAGTTTTTTTTTCTGAGCCCTGGATTTCTATTGACAGGATGATAGAATTTTCTGGTCGGGTTGGGTTTTATCATTTAAATCTCACTCAAAAATAAGTAAAAGCACTAATATTGTCATTTAGTGGAGGAACTTACTTAAGTTGAGTGAATTGTAGCCAGCGTTTAATTTAGTTATCTTGACTCTGATTAGTGTTTGCCAAGAAAAGATTGAATGGTGTCATTCATAATAAAAGATTGAATGGTGTCATTTGTCAAAAAAGATTCCTTACTATCTCTGCAACTGAGTTCAAGTAGGTCAAACCTGAAAGTGTACATGTTTGAAGAAGATTAAGTGCAAATCTTATTCATTGTTGTTTAAATGTTGAACCAATTAACAGATGTTTCCGGTGGAGTTGACCAAACTGCCACTTCTTGAGAAACTATATCTTGATAGCAACAAGCTGTTAGTTTTGCCTCCTGAAGTTGGAGATTTGAAAAACCTTAAAGTACTGAGCGTTGACCACAACATATTGGCTACAGTACCTGGTAAGCTTGTATTTAAGTCCTCATTCTTATCTCAGTTTTCCCACTTCTGGGGTGATTTCATTGTCCCCACCACTTGCTTAGAAGTCATTTCCATTTTATGTAGGTAATAGGGCAGATTTATAGCTTGTGACATCTTCCTTTTTTATTTGAACAACAAACAGTTGAACTCAGGTGGTGTGTTGGACTTGTGGAATTATCACTTGAACACAATAAGCTAGTCTGTCCTCTTCTTGATTTCAGGTCATTCACTTGATTAGGATATAGTTTAGTTACAGTGAAGGCTGTACATGTTCTTAAGTTGAGATCTAATGTTTTATCTCAATCTTTTCATCAGGGCCATGGCTGAGTTACGTGTTCTTAGGCTATTTGGAAATCCACTTGAATTTCTTCCTGAAATTTTGCCTTTGCACCAACTCCGTCACCTCTCTCTTGCAAACATTCGAATTGTTGCAGATGACTATCTAAGATCAGTGAATGTGCAGATAGAGGTAAAAGATGCTGACATGGTTTATGTAGTGATATCTAATAGGGCAAGATGGGCTGGTTGTGGCAACAGGGTCTGGTTGAAGTGGGTCAGTTTTAATGCTGGTCGCAACAAGCTGGGCTGACCCACAAACACTTCTTTGTCCATTTGTAAATCTTTCTATACAGCATGCAAACAAAAACAAGAATGTTCGAATAAATAGGGATTATGCATTAAAATAGACTTCTAATCCAACGACTTCCAACCCGTTTGATATGTTCTCCTGTTAGCAAACTTTTCTTGAGTTGACCCCATTTAAACCGTTAATTAATCCACTCATTAGTAAATGGTAGACATTGTTGTCTGTTGGTCTATTATAAAGTATAAACCTAATTTCTGTTAGGTGGAATGCAGACGGAGAATAGTTCTTACTTTGTTGCTTCACGACACAAGCTGAGTGCATTTTTTGCCCTAATATTTCGTTATTCATCATGCCACCATCTGTTGCTTGCATCTGCCCTTGCAAAAATAGCTCAAGATGAAGGAAACCGTGTAGTTATTGGTAAAGATGAAAATGCTATACGGCAACTCATAAGCATGATAAGTAGTGATAATCATCATGTGGTTAGTTGGCACTAAATCATAATATTTATTGCCCATTTCTCATTGAGAATTTTTTCCTAAGTAGTTTGTAAATTTTTCCCAGGTTGAGCAAGCTTGTTCTGCACTTACTTCTCTTGCCTCAGATGTATCTGTGTCACTTCAGTTGATGAAATGTGACATCATGCAACCCATTCAAAGAGTTCTGAAATTTAATGGCCCTCAAGAATTGAAATCTGTTTTGCAAGTCGTGGCAAAGTTGGGGTTCATTTCTGATAAAGTGGCTCAAAAGATGATGAATAAGGATGTGATAAGATCACTAAAATTGTTATGCGTACATAAAGATCCGGAGGTAAACAAAAGCTTGCCTATTTTTGTGTTTGTTAATTTCTTAGCTCATGGTAACATTAATAGGACCTGAGACATATTTTATAAATGATAATAAAGTGAAGCTGAAATACATAATTGGTTTGTTGCGGGAGGAGAATAAGATTCTCAGTTCAATATCTTTTCATCAGATCAAGCATAAATACCTGACCATAGTTGATCAGTAACCATTGTTAGGTCTCAAGCGGCGCAGCGGAACCAACACACGAACACGCACAAACGATTTATCACGCAAAAATAGAACAATAAACAACACAAGGATTTAACGTGGTTGGTCGGTGTGACCTACGTCCACGGGCTGCAACTAGGGTTTTCTTTATTTGTTCAGTACAAAGATTACAAATACATAACGGAGTATATATAGAGACTAATTAGGGTTAACAACTTAATTAACAAGAAAACTAAATATGGGCCCAAGCCCAAAGCCTTCACAAACCCAACAATCTCCCACTTGAAGGCTTTGCGATAAATTCTAGCACGCCATTCAAGTACAAAGCAACCCAGTCGTCTAGTAGCTTCAGTAATCTTTAAACAAGTCTTCCAAGCCTCTAATTCTCAAAGAACAAGCTAAGACTCCATCATATCTCCTAGTTGCAGCGACCCCTCATCATCACGTACCAAAAGGGCCAGTTGAAGCTCCCCCGAGCTCCAATTCAGTCGTGTCTAGTTCCCCCAACGACTCATCCTCCATCTTAACCGGTTTGGACATTCCACCATATTCAAAGATACATCGAGGATCACTAGAACTCTCTTAGCATCAGATTTAGTGAACCGGATTTTGTCGTGCTTAACCGGGACGGTCATACATTCCTCAGCAGGTACCTCAACCATATATAATGACCCACACTTCATACCACGAGCAATAACCAAAATACCATTGATCACCCTCCATTTACCACTACCAAACCTCACTTCAAGTCCTTGTTCATCCAGCTGACCAACTGAAATCAATTTCTTCTTCAGCCCTGGAATCACCCTGACATTCTTTAGGTTCCATGTAGTACCCAATGAAGTAACCAGATCAATATCGCCCATCCCCGTACCTCAAGTATCTCGTCATTGGCTAATCGTACCTTTCCAAAATCACCATGTTTCAGATTCACCATCGTTTCCCCGTTGTCCATGGCGTGAAACGAAGCCCTTGAATCCATGACCCAAGAGTCCACACTGTTTTTCACACTGAGTATCAATGCATCATCATCAGAAACATCCCCAGCAACAGTGTTCAATTCTTTCTTATTCGGACATTGACTCTTAACATGCCCCACCTCATTGCAGCTCCAACACTTCACATCCTTTCTAGATCTAGATGAACTTCTTCCCCGACTCCCACTGTTCCTATTATTAGCCCGACTCCTACCAACATTTAGTAATTCACTATTTGATGATTCACCCCAGTTCTTTCTTCTGACTTCTTCACCCATAATTAGATCTCGAATGCCATTAAGAGTGAAACCCTTAGTCCCCACAGAACTTGAAATTGCAATCACAGTTCTAGACCAACTATCAGGCAGAGACGATAACAATAGTAGAGCCTGAACTTCATCATCAAACTTAATTCCAACAAATACAAGTCTTATTAAGATTGAATTTAAATTGTTAATGTGAGCAGTCACTGAGCTTCCTTCTTTCATCCTTGTGTTCACCAACTCCTGAATCAAGAACACCTTATTCGCCGTAGACGGTTTCTCATACATATTTGACAAAGCAGTCATCATACCACGGGCCGTGGTTTCCTTAATGACGTTAAAAACAACATTTTTTGTCAAAGCCAATGTAATAACCGCACGAGCCTTCTTGTCCTCTGATTTCCAATCAGCTTGTTCTACTTTCACAGGTTTTTCTTCCAATACCACATCCAAGTCCTTTTGACATAACAATGCTTCTATTTTCATTTTCCACCAACTAAAATCGGAACTGTTAAATTTCTCAATCACAACCTTCCCGTCTTCAGCCATCTTAAACAACAAACAAGAAGCAAATCGAAACAGTGAACAGACACATCAATGGCACGGGCCTGAACATGACGATTGTTCTACTGAACACTGTCAATTGACCGATTTGCTCCTACAAAAAACCTTGTAGACAAATCTAAACCCGAACGTACTTTTCTTTCACTAAACACGGTTCCCCAAACAGTTAATAGTAACCAGTCAAAAAACAAATTGAAACTTGAAAACGAAACTCTAACCTTTACCCGACGAATCCAAGAATTCTTCACCAAACCCTAATTGACGGCTTCAAAGAGTTTCAACTTGGTACTTAATTTAATCACAATCAATCAACAATAAAAAACACTAAACAAAGCAATCGTTTTTTTTTCTTCATTTAATATTCGCAACAAAAAAAAGAAATATTCTCTCAATATTGTTGAGATCCACGTCCAAAGCAACAAATCAAAAAACAATATTTGGTTTCCATGCAAAGTGCAATCCCTCAATAAAGAGAAATGTGATTCCTTTTTTTTCTTCACATCAAGTTCGCACAACAAAAGAACGGCAGATTGAACACAAGTAATTGAACAACTTGTGAATCGTTTATTCAATGCAACCGTATGTTCAACGTGCCTAAGCTCTTATACCACTTGTTAGGTCTCAAGCGGCGCAACGGAACCAACACACGAACACGCACAAACGATTTATCACGCGAAAATAGAACAATAAACAACACAAGAATTTAACGTGGTTCGGTCGGTGTGACCTACGTCCACACGTTGCAACTAGGGTTTTCTTTATTTGCTCAGTACAAAGATTACAAATACATAACAGGGTATATATAGAGACTAATTAGGGTTAACAACTCAATTAACAAGAAAACTAAATATGGGCCCAAGCCCAAAACCTTCACAAACCCAACAACCATAACTATAGAGTAGTCTCGTTGTGGAAATAATCATCTGTTTATTTATGGAAATACTATCATTGCCTGTTTTGATTATAGAAATACTAGCCTAACGACCCATGTGTTACATGGGTTGAAAAAATAAAATTATCATTAGATAAATTTAAAATGTATTACTCATAATAATATAAGTCTGTAATGTATAAAATCGTGAGAATTAAGAAAATACGTATAGAATAAAATTACATAACAAGTTCAAATACATAGGAAAAAACACAAAACATTTACAACTCTTTAAAAACTTCTTTGTATACGACATTTGAGGTTGTACTTGAGATTTCACTCTCTCGTCCAATATATTAATGGCTTTAACCATCTCGCCTTGTAACTTTTGACAATACGACAAATAGTTGTTCTTATGTAAAACTTGGTTGTTTAAAAACAAACAAACTCTTGATAATATAGAAAAAGATAAACATTAAAATATAAGGTTAGAAACAAAACTATAAACGTAGCAGCATGGTTAGAAATGATCTTCAATTAGATTTTTCAAATATGTCCTGTATCATGTAAGTGTATA
>BJCM01000799.1:0-11831 GCA_018326385.1 Flaveria bidentis | reverse complement strand
GGTCATAATAAATTCATAATATATATATATATATATATATATATGTTATGGTACAAAGTGTTTTTTCGTACGAAACGTACAAAGTTATTACAGAAGAATGAAGGTTACGAGTGGAATTATAACGCAAGAGTAATAACTAATCACGCTGTGATGAAATTATCACGTAAAGGTTATAAATTAAAAACACTAAGTGAGCTATAGTTTAAGCTCAAGTTATAAAAGTTATATGTGAGCCGTTTTGAGTTCAATATATGAAGCTCGGGCTCGAGCTTTTGAACTAAGTGAGCTATAGTTTAAGCTCAAGTTGAATTGAGCTCGTTACATGGTAGTTCGATTTAGGCTTATATCAAAGCGACTTAACTTGTAGATAACAAAAGTTCAGTCTAAGTACACGTGTAGACAAGATTGAAAAAACTTTATTTTCGATAAATTCTGAGGATGGATGTCATTATCTCAACCCAGATGATGATGAGACGGTTTGAGCTTGGTTGATTGGTTGTGACATGATGTTTCCTACTACAAAAAGACGCTAGTTAGTCATTATGTAAATATTTTGATGGTAAATAAATGCATTTTTGTCATAAATTGGTACAGGATCAAAACCTAATTGTGCATGTTTGATGATATATATTAATAAGTGTAGATTAGGATCCCGTCAAAAAATATTGGTAGGGTTTAAATAAGAATTTTTTTTAAACTTTATGAAATAATGTAAACCAATTTAAATGTTAAAATGGTAATTATGAAAAAAATACAAAATCTATAAAATAAAAAATAAAAAACAAAAAATAAAATAAAAATAAAATAAGAATCTTTCTCTCGTTCCTCTCTTTCATAAAAAATATATACATAAAAAATAAATTTAAGAACTTCGTTTTACACATGTAATACGGGATTTACAAATGTGTACAACCGGATTAACACATATGTATAACCATATTTACATATATGTAATAACTAATTTACACAGTTTTTTTAACTATTGGACAATTTAAAAAAAATAAATCAATATGGTGCGCCTTGGAAAAATAAAAAAAATTCTAAAATTAATGGTGAATTTTATTTAAAAAAATAATGTCGTGAAATTTAAAAAGTATGAACGTTTTTTAAAAAAGGTAAAAATAGCATGTGACTTTTACATAACGTTATACAACTAACATAATGATTTCCCCACCAATTTTCAAAACTATTCTCACTTTTATAAAAAAATTACATTTTCTAAAACCTACTTAACTCTTCTGCATGATGTTATAATTTTTACAAATTACACCAATAAAATAATTTTATATCTTTAATTCGAGTATAATTTTGCTATAATTCTTTAACGTTCGTTGTGAACCACCAGTTTTACTAGTGTAACTCTGGTTTAAAGTGGTGATGTGGCATGTTATGAATCATTTGTTGGGTTTAAAGTGGTGATGTGGTATGTTGTGATTGCATAGTGAGCTAAATATGTTTGAAGTGTAAACACCTTTTTTGTTTTTGGTTATTTTGTGGTACCCTGTTGTCCATTGTGAAGTGGGATTGGCTTCATTTGAAGATATGATGTTTAATACAGACAGTCAAATTCATTAACGATTCCCAAGATATTAATAGAGTTGTGTCTCTGATTTACTGTAAATTTTGAGAATAATATTATGGACCCATATCCATATACCCACTTAATTTATTTAAGTTGTAACTTTAATGTGATTTGTAATTTTCTAAAATCAATTAATTAGAAGAGTTGAAATTTAAAAATAAATTCTGACTATAGTCAAGAATTATAAAACAATAAATAGACAATAAAAAGGATTCCATAAATATGATTAGAGGAATAAATTTGTGTAATAGACAATAAAAAGGATTCCGTAAGTAAAGTTTAAAAAATCAATTCATTGTGGTGGGTGAATACAAAAATGTATTTTTTAAGACAAAAAATAATTAAAAAAATTTTGAATCCGTAAATCAAAGTTGAGAAATCATTGGTCAACTAATGATTCAAACGCGGTCAACAAACGGAACTTATTTCCCGAAATCAAGTTTACGGAACTAAAAATTATTAACCGTTTCCGTAAATCCCAATCGCGTAACACCCATTTTTCAAAATTATCCACAAAATTGCCCATAAACAATCACATTTATCAAAAAAATACCCATTTTAGAAAAAAAATCATGAGTTGGTGCTATAAATTAAGGGTTAAAATTTAATCTCTATATAATCAGTAGAACTTTTAGTTCAATATCCGATCCCATTTTAAAAATATTTTTTTTAAAGTTCTTATGATTTAGTTATACCGGAATAATGGCGATTAAGGACCTTGTAAGAGACCCAATGGAATATGATTAATTTGATAAGTGAAATAGAAATAAAAATTACTAGCTCGTATCATATAATAATATAATTAAAATCATGAGATAATAACCAAAATTAAAAATAGAAATAAAATTTACTTGCTCATATCATATAATAATAAAATTAAAATCATGAGATAATAACCAAAATTAAATATAATTTAACAAAATACAAACTACTTAAATTTCAATATTGTTTGTCTTGTTAAACACTTTTATAATTGACATAAATGAAAGATCGCGTACCTTGTTTACTGCATATTGTTTATTTTTTTTGTAGATTTATGAAAGTTGGTTAATATTATTTTGTGAATACATTTTTCAAAAAATTACCTCCTATTTATAGTGTAAAAAAGTGTTCACTAATAGTAACAAACTTTATAATCTTCCATTCAGGTCAATTAAATTTTAAAATCTTTTACCATTTATAAGAAAATTCTAATATGATTAGACCAATAACAACACTTGAGTGTTTTTGCTTTTAGAATTTAAAAATTATGTAAGTAACTTTGATATGACAATTAAAATCGAAAAAACATGGTTAGTAATCCAAATATTTTTTCCAATTTGATAGGCTCTAGAAACTAAAATATTAATCAAAAGCTAACTTTAACAAAGAATTAATATCGAGTATGTTGATAATGACGTTCTCTTTTAATATAGAAGATTCAAAAATATCGGGGCTATATCACATTGGTTGGAACAAATTTAATAAAAATGTGTTTAGTTTCTTTAACATATCATTCTATGGCTGATGTTTACTAAAAGCAACTTTTTTTACTAAAGTTAAAAAAAGCAGTTGAATTTAAGAAATCACAGTAGTGTCGCGAGTAATAATCGATAAGTAGTCAGGCCTCAGCTACACGACAAACAATACAAAAACACTGCCTACAATATTTGAATATTAGAATTAGGATTCAGAATTGTCATTAAGCAACGTACCCTTTATGTATAAATACCGTAGCTCTCTTGCTCCAAGAATGCATCATCAATCATCATATTCTTCATCAAATTAAACTACTTCAATGACGAAAGATCAGTGTGAAATGAAGCTTATCGGGACCGGTGGAAGTGCATTCGTGACTCGGGTTAAGTTTGCTCTTAAACTCAAGGGCATCGAGTTTGAGTACCTTGAGGAGTCACTACCTAATAAAAGTGAGCTCCTACTTACATCCAACCCCGTGTTTCAAAGGGTCCCGGTCCTTTTTCATGGAAATGGACCGCCCATGATCGAGTCACTGGCCATAATGGAGTACCTCGATGAGATCAAACCTGATGTCCACCCTCTCCTCCCTTCGAACCCTGCCGAACGTATTCAATGCCGCATCTTGGCCTACACCTTTGACACCCTGGTATTTTTTTGACCAAGTCATTTCATTTTTATTTTTTATTTTTTTTACGATTAAGGCGTTTCATCTTTTTTTATTAGAACAAATGATTCTTGCAAAATAGAAATAGAAATTATTATTTTAAAATCATATACGAATAAACTTTTGCACCTGTGGAAAAATCAATTATAACCTAGATAAATAACGCTATGTTAGCTTACGCAATCTATCTTACTAATTAATAAACATACAGTGTTATCCGTGGATGAAAGAGTTTATGCTTGCACGAGAGAAAGATAGAAGAGAAGAACTGAAAAGGCTGCTGATCGGAGCATCTGTGATGTTGGAAGAAGCATTCCCGAAGTTTAGCAAGGGGAAGCCTTTTTTCGGTGGAGATGATGTCGGATATCTGGATATTGTTGTTGGAGCTTTTCTTGGGTGGATCAAGTTTTATGCAAGAGTTTTCGATTTCAATATAATTGAAGAAACCAGAAACCCAAAACTTACACAATGGGGAACACATATGTGGTCGCATGAAGTGGCTACGAGTGTGATTCCTACTCATGAAACTCATAGGGAATTTCTTGACATGCTTATTGACAGGTTGCCACCTTTAACCGTGTCTGATTGTGCTTGAAATAAGCCTTAATTAGACGTTCGCATATCTGCTATATAAATGACATGTATCGTCACTATATATGGTTAGGTTTGCAGTGTGTATTTCGCTTTGATGTTAATAAAGATCACAGTTGTGATCCTTTGTTGTACCTACCTTACCTGTTGATCTAGCTACTTTTATGAACTTACTACTTTTAGAGAATTTCATAAAATATTTAACTACTTAAAAGCTAATTAACAATGACACCAAGGTAGTCTTGCGACTATTGAGTTTTGTTCAAAAGCCCATGAACACAAACATTAGAAAATTGAAAAAAGTTGAAGACAACCTTAGTCGATCCTTAGTAGGCACATCAATCTGCAAGCAATTTGATATATTATATAACATTACTGGTTTATATACACATTTACTATAGTACAATTAGTGATTTCAGTGAGAATTTTTGTTTTCTTTTGTAAATTTGCTCTTATTATATGTGTTTATTTCTAGTAATATGGGAGGTCGCTCGCTCGTTCGAATCTTTAGACCTCTTTTACCAATTCTCTTTTCTTCCACTTTATGCCTCATTATTACATATAATAAATTTCTAATGTCCAAAAAGTTTCTTTTGTTATTTTTTAATAGGTGATGTTATATATACCCCCTCTATTTTTTTTTACTTATTACACCCTTCCTCTTAACTTGTAAAAGTAATTAACTTTTTTCCTTTTAAGTTTTTTTATTTATCATATTACCTCTTAATATGTTAAACTAATTTTTAAATTTTTATCTATTTATAATTACTTTTAGTCTTTATATTTTTATTTCTTTTATTATATTTATTTGTAGTGGTTACGAGTGGTCAAAAAAATCCAAAGACAGAAAATAACGAAATCCGAATTGTATCCGTAACTGTAAAAATCGAATAAAATCGTAAATTCGATTTTCATTTTGTTTAACAAGTAATAGATGAGAGTATGTATAAAATAATCTTTTTTAATTATCATACTCTGACTATATATTTATTTTTTAATTATTACTATTATTTTTATTGTTATTATTATTATTTCTACTGTTGGTTCGTTTCTCAGTATTGGAACGATCACCAGACGTACAAAAATATCTTCCTTTAAATAACAAAAAGAAACACAAAGTAAAAGAAAAAGATAAAACTCAAAATAAAAACAGTAATTGGTTTTTATTGGTTGGTGACAAACTTATAAAAAAACAAATTCGAAAGAAACGTCGGTTTTTCTACTTGGTGGGCCTGATGGCATCTCAAGCTTTTGAGAAAAAAATAATCAACAGAGGGTGATCCAGATGGGCGGAGCTGAGGGTGGCGGGGTGGATGACTGCATAGGGTTAACAAATTAATTAACAAATCCAATAACAATTTAATTATTTTGGCATATTGAAACTTAGGGCCCATAACATTTTAACTAGTTTAATACATTAACGTTTATTTAGTATAAACTCATTTAAAAAATGATTGGAGAGTAACGAGTTGCTTAAGTAAATTATTTCACGCTACAATACTTTTATTTATTGATAAACTACTTATTGTCATATTATAATATTTTTACATACGAATTATTAACTTTATATTATAGTATTTTATTTTTTTCTACTCGCTCAGAGCTCAAAATTTTTTAAGAACTCTCGAGACTAATCTTATACTATTTTACAAGGATAGAACCAGATATAGTGATACACCCATAAGCAAGATTCAACCCTTACTATTAAACCATGCCACCATTTTTTGTTTATTCCAAAAACAATTGCATATTAACCGAAAGACAAAAAAAATAAATAAATAAATAAATAAATAATATCAACAATGTTTTACCAAGTAGATCACGATGCAACTGCATTAGTATATAATGACGCTCACATATAGATTTATTCAAAGGAATCATTGTTGAACTATGCATTAATTCTTTAGGCCATGGCCGTATACAAGATGAGTTGAGTCAAAGTCGGCTCGTGAAAACGGCTAATTTATTTCTAATTTCTTTTTCTTGTTTTACATATATTGATATATAAATATAGAATAGAATAATTTATTTATTTGGCTTATTGAATAATTATATTCTAATAAATGAGAAAGATAGTTTATATGCTGTCATCGTATTCTATATTTTTTATTTCTTTTCTATGTTAGAATGACACATGCCTATGATTTATTTAGATAATATTTTATAATTTATGTAAGTCATAATTTAGCTTATAAATTAAATGTGCCGACCGAATAAGCCTGCCGACGAGCGAGCCCATAAGCCTAGCTTACCTTGACCTGAGCTTCGCTCGTTTACAAACTTAGCCAAACTAGCTATACTTATTTTTACAAATAAACCGGTTTAGTCAGTTTGTTTTAATATCTTGCGAGTTTTATGAACAACCTACTTTAGGCATGAGAGCCCTTCAAATTATCCGGGCTTTTCTTTCTTAAAATTTATATACGGTGCTAATAAAGAGACACCTCATTTTATAAATCGACACCCATCTATACGCCGCGTATGGGTCCATACGCGGCGTATAGGGTCGAATACACTAAAAACGAGTAAAATTTAGGGAGGCTGTCAGAGAGCTATACGCCCCATATAGCCATATACGACCCCCCAATACGACACATATAGGGTTATACGACGCGTATAGCGAATTTCAACACTGACTACGAGGAAAAATTCAGGGGGATGTCAGATAGCTATACGCCCCATATAGCCCTATACGACCCATATAGCCCTATACGACCCTCCTATACAACACATATAGCCCTATACGACACATACAGCCTTATACGACCCCCCTCTATACGACGCGTATGGGGCTATACGACACGTATAGAAATTTTGGAGTGTTGATTTAAAATATTAGGGTGTATATTTAAAAGAGTCTTTTATATATGTATGTAGTTGAGTTAAGGTTTTTCTTTCCATTTAAAAGTGTCCAAATTTAGTCCAACCTTACTTTAACAATATATTTTTGAGCGTAAAAGTTTCTTTATTTATATAGTTCAAATCTACTTTTACAAATCCGTTGTTTCTCCTACTTAGAAATATAAAACTAGGATCCGCTATTGATTATAACGATGATATTTGAATAAAAGTGCATGAACTACGATGATATTTGGAAAATGATATTTACCTATTTTATTAAATTAGTTATTGAATAATAATTGTATCCATATGTTTACTAACTTATATTTACGCATTTTCCTTCCTAAGAGCATATATCAATCATATATATCCCAAGGTCAAGTATATTTATGTATAAAAATAAGAAAATTGTAACTCCAAATACAAAAGAGTAAAACTTTATTTCACAATAGTAATTACGGATCGATAAAAAAGTCATTTAATAGATTAACTTTAATGAAATGGATATAAATATGTAATATATATTTATTAGAGGGTAAATATGTAATTGATTTTTATGGCTTGAAAAAATATGTAATTTATAGTTTTAAAAAGGGAAAATATATAAAAATCTCTTTCAAAAAAGTCTATGAATGTTTATTTCGACTTGGACTCTAAAGTGGTTGAGCCACCTTCGGGTTATATCCTTGTGTTGTTTGGAATCAATTATTAAATAGGAATTTTGGTTTGTTTTAAGTTTTAACATATGATTCTATGGCTGCTACTTTTTTTCAACTTCTATTTCAAAATATAAAATCAATTAAATTTGAAAACATTGAACATCAGTGGAGGGTCTCACAATAACAAAGAAATATCACTGTAGATTGGAGAATGATAATCGATAAGTGGTTAGGCTTGAGTTACAGCCTTACAGGACAAATATTACAAAAACACTGCCTACAATATTTGAATATCAACTTTTGCTTTACTCAGAGGCCTTTAAATTGTCATTTAGTAACATTTATATGTATAAATACCTTAGCTCTCATTCTCCAAAAATGCATCAGTCATTATCACCTTCAAGTTAAAGTTCAGATTACACTACTACAATGACGAAAGATCAGTGTGAAATGAAGCTTGTTGGGACTGGTGGAAGTGCATTTGTGACTCGGGTTAAGTTTGCTCTTAAACTTAAGGGCATCGAGTATGAATACCTTGAGGAATCATTGCCCAATAAAAGTGAGCTCCTGCTTACATCCAACCCCGTTTTTCAAAGAGTCCCGGTCCTTTTTCATGGAAATGGACCGCCCATGTTCGAGTCACTTGCCATAATGGAGTACCTCGATGAGATCAAACCCGATGCCCACCCTCTCCTCCCTTCGAACCCTGCCGAACGTGTTCAATGCCGCATCTTGGCCTATACATTTGATACCCTGGTATTTATGATTCAAGTCATTTCATTTTCTATTCAAATATATATGTATATATATTTTGTGCACAATTAAAAGTCACATGAGTTTAGGAAGTATTTTTTTATTTTCAAACAAAAAACACTTGAGTTTAGGAAGTATTTTTTTTCGTTTTGAAGATTAGCACGAATAGAAGTAATAAATTAATTTAAAGTCACATGATGAGTCAACTTTTTATCTTATGGAAAACAATCGAATATAACTTACATAAAATGCAATGATTATTTTTTTGTATGTTACTTAAGCAATCAATCTATTTTATTAATAAAAATATAGTGTTACCCATGGATGAAAGAGTTTATGCTAACACGGGAGAAGGAGAGAAGAGAAGAACTGAAAAGGCTACTCGTCGGAGCATCTATGATGCTAGAAGAAGCATTCCCGAAGTTTAGCAAGGGGAAGCCTTTTTTCGGTGGAGATGATGTCGGATATCTGGATATTGTTGTTGGAGCTTTTCTCGGGTGGATCAAATTCTACTCAAGAGTTTTCGACTTCAATGTGATTGAAGAAGCCAGAAACCCAAGACTTACAGAATGGGGAAAATGTATGTGGTCACATGAAGTGGCTACGAGTGTTATTCCAACTCAAGAAACTCACATGGAATTCCTTAACATGCTTCTAGACAGGTTGCCACCTTTGCCGGCGTCTCAATGCCCTTGAAATAATTAAAGCTTTTTCTTCACAAATGCTAAATTAATGTCATGTATCGTCACTACATATATGTGCTCTAGTTTGAAGTATGTATATCGTATTGATGTTAATAAAGATCACAATCATCATCCTTGGTTCCAGCTACTTCTATAAACTTATATGTTTAATGCCTTTCATATAATGTTAAAAGCTACTAAGTTTTGTTCAAAAACCCATATACAAACTTCAGAAATAAATGACAAATTATCATGCACGAGGATGGTTTCAGTACGACAGTACAAATTCTTTGCTATCTGAAATCCGTAAGAACATATCTGATGTGTTAATTAAATAAATCAATGGGTAAAATTATTGACACTTAATCAATATTCAATTAGTGAGGAAAAAAAGCATATTAGTAATTGTTACTAACTAAAAAAAAGAAAATAACTGTTACTAATAATAATAATATCTTTAACATGTTTGACTTTTCTCAACAATAACAAAAAAAAAAAAAACTACTTCCACCAACTTTTTAAATGTAATATAACTTTTATACATTTGATTATTTTTTCAAAAAAAAATATTTTATAAAATCAAGTAATTTTTAATCTTTAATTTGAGTATAATATTACTATATATATATTCTATTAAAACATGACATTTTATCAAGATTTAATAGTGCTAACATCGTAAAAATAATACTTAATAATTACAAATGGTGCTACTTTTATAAAAGTAACTCTATATGTAAATAGCACTTTGTAATTTTCAAATGACACTTAATAACATCATATAATTAAGCACTTAATAAGGAAAAGTAGCACTTTGATAATAAAAAATAATAAATATTTTTGTTTTAACAATTAAAAACATCAAATCCTATCTAAAAGTAGCACATCCACCTAAAACAACACATAAATATAAAATAGTACATAAACCTAAAATAGCATTATTTAAAAAAAATGGATTACTATACGTAATGTAAAAGTTGCACTTCTTAAAAATAAAAACATAACCATTGTAGAAAATCAATTTGTCAAAAAATAAACGTAATGTAAAAGCTGCACTTCTTAAAATAAGAATGTCAGCCAGTTTTTAAATAAGATATTATATAAAATCAGTTTATCAAAATAAAATCCTACAACATAAATTGAAGAACATTAAATAAGTACTAAGAGCTTGATTATTAAACTATATGAAAAAAATTATATTTATCAAACAGATTGTTATAAATACAAATATATTAAATAAAATGCATACCCTTGAATCATGTTAACATGTGGAATGCCATGATCCATGCTAGAACTTGAAGGATCTTGAACTCAATTAGAATTATTAGGGTCCATTTAAATGGTAAACAAATATGATACTAAATTTAAATAAAAAAAAATCAATACTAGCGTGGAATAAAGAGTCAACAAACAACCAAAATTTGTAATGCCAATATTATTCTTCATGTATAATGAACATAATGTCCGCATGACAAAAATATATAGATTCTTATGATTTTTATACAAATAATGGTTTATATTGGATCCTACCTCTATTATCCACATTGATTATCTACTACAAGCAGTTTGATATATTATATACCTTTTTGGTTAATCTACACGTTTACCTTACTCTTCCAAAATAAGTATAATTATATTAATATTTATATCTTGTCTTTCCTAATGCATGGCCTCCAAACTAATTCTAAATCGTAAACACATGATAAACACACGTACACATATACATATATAACTTGCAAGTTGCAACAGTTAAATAAAAAAGCCTCACAACCCTAATGGCTCATTACTCACTACTCACGCACATGTGCTCTTTATTGTTACTTTTTATCAGCCGCTTTTTTTATTCGTGAGTCAGCAAATCATTTTTAATATAAATTATCGAACTTTTTAACATATTTTCGATATCAATGCATTGAATATAGTTCTAGATAAACGCATATGGACACACTTCTCCATATTTTATGTGCCATATCTTTATAACTCAAACAAAAAATTATTATACACACAAATCAAAAAATTTAGTCAAAATAATACAAATCATTTTAGATTAAACTAAGATTCACCAGCATAATTATCATACAGTAACAATTAGAAGTTAGCCGAAACGGATTTTAAAGTTTTAGAAATGAAAAACTAAACGGATTCACTGAATTAGTGGGAAGAGAAAGTTTTATTTTTGAAAATAACAAACTAAACAACTGTTTCGTTGAATTGCTCTTAATAGGAAGTTTCATATAATGTACAAGATTTTAAAGTTTCTCTACATATGAGACCTTAAAACTCTTTTAACTATGCTTAAAATCACTGTTTTCGCGAACGGATCAGACCATTCGGGGATTGGTCCGGTGGCCGGTCCGGTTTGCTACGATTTGTTTTTGAGGGGTCGAACCGGACGGTTCTTCCCAAACAGGTGGTCGGACCAGGAAACTGGATCAGTTTTGATTATTTTTTTATTTTAATGGGTAAAAATAGGGTGTTAAACCATAAATTAGTGTGTTTGATATATACATATAATATAGTTAAGTTTTATATATAACTATAATATATATATATATATATAAATATATATATATATAAATCATATATAAATTACTTATATTTAA
>BJCM01000798.1:0-12644 GCA_018326385.1 Flaveria bidentis | reverse complement strand
CTAGCCGTCCAGAGACTCAAGAAAACCTGTTCCAAGTTCATAGATCACAGTTGATCTTTTTCTAATCATTCTTAACGTTTCATTAATCGTTAGATTGATCTGAACTGTGTTCTCCCTGATTGGATCGCTAATCAAATAGGATTCCGCACTATTTGAGTTGGTATACGCGCAGAATCAGTTAGTACTCCGTACGAAAACGGTCCTAACAGAAGATTTTGGAGGTTCATTCAACACTTAGAAAAATCTTGGGATCATTTAACATCGTCCACAATGGATCACCAGTTTGATTGTTCTAATTTACCTATGATTTCATTACTATCTTTTATCTTTTGTTGTTCTGTTCAAGCTCCTTATGAGCTAAACTTCATATGTTATCCTAATTTAATAAAACTTATATAATTTGTAGTAAATTAATGGTGTGATATATATTATGTTAATGTTATGGTGGTCCTACGAAAACTTTTGATGTGTAGCATCTATATTTGAACGGGAAGTTATAAATTTATGGTTTGTAATTGCGATTGTCATACACGGTTGAAAAATGTATGATCAGCTTTTATTCGCAAAACCAGTCTTCATAATAAATCTATGGCTAATGACTAGAGATAGTTATTAGAAATCATATCACCTTAACTTTCTGATCATTTGCGGGTTCCCTTTTATTAGTCTGAGAAATCTACAGTAATTGTTAAGGTTTTCTAAAATTAATGGTATGTTAGGAAGGAACTAGATCAAGTCTCTTTTAACATTAAGTTATGTTTTCAGAAATCGTATGTCATAAAGGTCACAAAAGATTTACCTACATTACTAGGGTTTTGATCTAAGCAGTAATGTCAGCCTGACATGATCATAGTCACCACGGCAGCAGGATAGACGAGAAATCACGCCAGCTCATCTTTATAAACATTAACATAATTAAATTAATCAATATTTTTAAATCACACCACCAATTTATCACAGTTACATAAGGGTAGTTTAATTAGGACAAAAACCTTACTTCACTAAAAGAATCACCAAAAGTCTAAACCTATCTTTATCTATTTTATTTATCGTTATTATGTTTAATTTATCATTCTCTAAAACATAAAACTGATAGTCAATCATGAGGCTTATTGAGTAGGCTTATTGTGTCCACGGATTGATACTCGGTTCTTACCAACACTATATTACCATACGACAAGTACACTTATCTTTTGTGTGTACGGTTTAGTATTAGTAATAACCAATTAAAACTTATTAGTAATAACCAATTAAAACTTAATATGTGCGAAGAATCTTTATCAAAATATATACTATCCGTATCCATCACCAATTAATATATACAACACTCTATTTTGGAATATTGAAAAACTTGTCTGCTTTAATTAATGACATCATGTAATTTTAATACTTTTTATTTTTTATTTTCCTATCTAAAGTAAATAATGTTGTAAAGCCGAAGTATATTTTACGGCTCTAGTTTGACGACTTTTTTCTAACTAAGCTCATGTGCATTCGAATAAATAATACCGTTGGTATTTTATAAGCTTTGCATGCGCAGAACGAGCCTTATATTTAAGCATAAATATAGGATTAAAACAAAGGAGTTAGTCAACAATAACATACTTATCAATAATATGAAACACTAAATTAAACTATAGTATCTACTTGTTTTTATATATGCATACATATGTGAGACATGATCAAATATAGAGGAAAAATTTAGAGAGAATGACACCGGGGCATGATAAGAGTACAAAACAAAAAGGTTAATGCTTCATAAAAAGAGTTGGGTGCGTCCAAAAAAATAAGGGTAAACTATAGCATTTATATTAGTTTTTATATATTCATAACAGTATGTTTCTTATATTTTAAAATAAAGAAAATATTATCATTTAATGTTAAAACCATGGGTTACATATGTATTGCTACAAATTACATATGTGTAACTATAAGTTACATATATTAACTCATGAAAAGTTATATATATGTAACTTGTTCCACGATGATCTTGGTTACTTGGGATTTACATTTAATAATATACTATTACTTAAAATAGTAAGGTTAAAACCTACTCAAATACACTTTAGACAATTAAAAATATAGATAATTAATTAATTATGGGTTAGCTAGAGATGATTTTATGGTTTTCTATTAAGGTTATGATTTTCATTTGATATTTTCCGTATACACCCACATATATAGAAGATATGTTCTTTGCTGACTGTTTTAAAGATTAAACTTGCAAAAACTATTTAAGATAAATCAAAATCATTAATTTTATGGTTGGAATAACATTATTACATACACACGACATTGTTTAATTTTATGTATTTATGTAACTTCGTTGTGTTAAAACTTAACACGTGTTGTAAACTACATAGTGAAAACAAGTGTTGTGTGTAGTTATCAAGTACACATGTGCTTAGTTTTTAACACATACGAGCTTACGCATATACCTAAAAGAGCATAATATTGTATATGTATAATAATACTATTCTAGTAAAAATCATGATTTAGATTAATCATGATTGGTTTCATAAGTATACTTTTTAAGAAGTGGTTTTCTCACGAGATGTTTTACCTGAAAACAAACACAAACGATCCGATTGAATTCATTCCATCAAAGTTGGAATCGGTTGTCCTATAGTTAAATTTATTATCGACAATAAACCAATCTCCCTAACAACAAAATTGGATTTTGATAGTTTAAGTTTCAAAAAAAAATAGACAGTACAATTTCAAAATGACGGTACAAAATTCAATCGGTCAACATAAACTAGAAAACAAAAATAATTTAATACGATCAAACAATACCAAATTTAAAACATACAATAGTATATTCTTACACTTTTTAGGCGAACATAAGCTTTTAGAATAATTCCATATATGTACATATATGTATGTGTGTGTAAAGTTTAGAATACAAAGTGATGTTTTTATGTGAAGTGTACAAAAATAGGAGTGGAATTATCACGCAAGAACAATTTACACTTGTGTGATAATTGTCACGTGATAATTGAATTATCACATAAGGAGTAAAATTATCACGTGAGAGGGTGGAATTACGGGTCAAATTATCACACAAGAAAAATGAATAATTATGCAAAACTTTCATACGCTTCACACAGAAAACGCACTTTGTGCAGTAACATTTCCCTATATGTGTTTATGTGTAGGCTTGTATGACACCCATCCAGAACCTAGGCAGGCATCTACAATTGATACAACTTATAACGGAAGCAAACTGAGTTTACATTCAAAACTTACAACATTCTAAATACAATACATTATTTATTTACAATATCAAACAACGAGGAACTTCTTGGGTTTCGAGTTCCATTGTTTCCACATTCTTCCTAGAGCTCTATTATATGTTACTTGTGACATTTATACTCAAAACGATTGTCAGGCACATGCTTGTGAGCTCACATTATACATTTAACAAAAAAGATAAAACAATACAATTGACATGAATGCAAACACGAGCAGTGATAGCTTGGAACAGAGATAACACGTTCCAACCATTACCTTTTTCACAACCACCAACAATGAGCTTGTCAGAACCCCCCCGCCATCACATAGGTATAGTAGTGTTGTTATGCATACGAGGACCCTTATCCTCTTTTCAGCCATTTCGACACGTTCCATTAAGCATATAAGGATCCAAACATACTCCTACCGATAATTGTGTGTTAACGACATTCTTGTATATTGCTAGGTTAAAAAGAGCGAGTATACAATCATAATTTATAAATAAACATGATAACTCATCTGTTTAAAAGTGGCTTAACTGGTGATAACAATTGCAAGTTTGATTTGGTACAAATCTCAAAGTCCTGATACAGTTTAAGTAATCTTAGGTAAGGTAATGATACAACAACTATTTAGTATCATGGTAGGTATTGGCTAACGCTCCCTTGTTTAAATATGGGTGATCAGTCCAAGCCTAAGTTAGTCTAGGCTACCTAAAACTTAACCTAACAATAACCCTAATGCTTAACAATAATAATACTACAATAATACTTACTCCTAATATTAATATTAAAATAAATAATAATTAACTTGACATAACTTAAATAACAATATACCTTAAAACTCTCTATGATAATTTGATGTAAAGTTTCCCCTACTGGCACTCCTACTTGAGTTTTAAAAATGATAAATAACAACAGCAAATTGAGTATTAAGTACTCGAGATTTTCTTTATATAAAAGAGTTCTCAAGAAAAACTTATAATTTAAAAGAAACTTATAAAATTTTATATATAACAAGCAGGTAGGCAGTTGAATTCTTAAAAACTTTCATATGGGATGAAATTTTTACATCTGGGATAAAAGTGAGCAGCCTAGCTACTTGCTTACTAATTGATTAGTCTGCTTGCTTGATTACTTATGATTAATTCAGCTGCTTCATTTAATCTTCTCTCATAACTTTTAAAATATATCGTTGTATGAAATTTTGAATATGTCGTTAGTACGAGCTTATTTTTCTGTACAAGTTGATCTAAGTTTTGTTAAAATGAAGTAAGGTCGAATATAATATATTTTATTATTACTATTGATCACTTGACACAATAAACGTTCGTCGTCATATCTTATCTTTCAAATAGCCATCTTATTTGTTACTTACTCGTTCGACAATATATGAAATGCAAGTTTCATATTTCACACTTTTGTAATTTTTACATTAAAATTTTGGGATGTTACACTTAGGTTCCAATAAGAACTAATTTTTGTCTAAATATACTCAGAATGATTTTAACCACCTTAAAACCGGCTCAAACGAGCTTCAATTAAACTCACTGTAACGGTGATGGAATCGACTTAACCTGTAGATTGATCTATTATTTGGCGATAAACCAATCTCTTAGTTTTGCTAGAACAAAAATAGACAACATAAATTTAAAAAAAACAATACAAATTCAATCAGATAGCCTAATCAATCAGATAGCTTAAATTTAAAAACAAATAGCATAAAATCCAATCAAATAAAATAAAATTTTAATTTAGACAATACGATTTTAAAAAAAGACAGTATGTTCTTAGCATTTCGTAAGCAAAAATTAATTTTTAATTTAACTTTCCTCTGTTTTAGTGTGGATCAAGCTATTAAGATGATCTATTTTAACATGATAGTTTCACGTAAATGTAATCTTTTGGCGTAATAATATCACATATATTTATACACTTTGTATACAAAAGATTATATATTTATTTTTAACTCTCTTTCTCTTGGACGGCCCTAAGAAGAGGCGAAGTGAGCGACCACCAGGGCCCAATCCCCTTAGGGGGCTGAAATTTTTAAATAAAAATTTATTATATATGTGTGTATTTTTTTAAAAACAATTATAGGCTATTAAAAACCTAATAGTGATTTAATTATGTTGATCTATTCAAACTTAGTTTTCCTTAACATTTTAATTAGTTTAGTAAACTACCAGTTATTCAATCTAAGCTCATTTTAAAAACTTTAAGAGTATCTTACGATTCACTTAAGTATGTAAATTGATCATTTTGCCACAATGCTTTTGTATATCAGTAAAACAATTATTGTTGTATCATTGTTACATACGTTTTATTAATTTTTTATTATAAGGGTCTATTTTTCTTCTAGTCGTATAGAACCTAAAATTTTTTGATGACTCTCTACGTATCATCTACCGTTATTTATTTATATAAAGAAAAGGTAACATAATCAGTATGCTCATATATGTATTTATATAGAGTTCGAATTTGTTACATGGAAAAATAGAAATTGCCCAAAAATATTAAAGAACATGTTTTGTCATCTTCCAGCATGGTTATTATTACGTTGATCACGTCCATCACTTGCGTCGTCAAATATACATGTCCTTCTTATCATGTATCTGTCGAAAAAATGATAACTAATACAATTTCTAGATTTTATTTTCTATTTTAAGTTACTAAACGTTTTTTGAATTTATCCAAGGAAATTGTTTGTCCTTTTTGGAGGAAAAAAAACTTCAAAAAGTCTTATATTAAGAAAAACTTCTATTAATAGAAAAAAAATAAGGTACCATCTTTAATCAGAAAAAAATAAAAATTTTGATATTAATTCATAAAACTATTGTCTTAAAAAAGATTTTCAAATAACTCTAATTTAATTCAGATTTTTTTACACACCCTTACTACCTATTTTAGATTGATCACATTTTATAAAATTTAAAATCGCAATCGTTAGTCGAAAGTAAACCACGTTACTAGCACGATGTCCTCGTGGACCTCGATATCATGTTAAGTATTTAATTAACATTAAACCATATTTATGACTTTAACAAATGAGAGAATAAAAATTAAGTGACAAGAGGGTCATGATCCGGCTTTCACGTCCTATAAAATGCCAACCAAACCATCTTCTTCCACATATAACCTTCACTCTTAATTCCACCATTATTATTTCTATTTCTCTGCTTCAACATATCAAACATGATGATCCGACACACTCCTTACCTTCGCGGTTTCATCCAGATGTCTTTATCAAAGGTCTCGTCTTTATTCGATCTCTTCTATGTTCTTCATCAATCAAATACCATATGCTTATTAATCTTGATTAATGTAATCGCGATTTTGCCCGAATTAGAGAGATGGGTTCGTGCTCAATTTGCATGAAATCTTGACAATTAGAAGAAAGTTTGTTTAAAGATTTGATTACGAGTGTTTGTCTTTTGTCTTTGGTTTTGTTGTTACTAAATGCCCTGTTGTAGAAGAAAGATTCTATCTTGTTCTTAATCATGTTTGATGTTTCTTCTGCACAAGCAACAAACCTCTAAAGACAACATTTGTTTTTAATGTTTTCGATAGACGATATGAATTATACACTGTATACACCTTTAACACATCCTAAACTAGAGTTTACATGTGAAATACATTCGTTTACGGTCTCTGTAAACTTCGCACCTAAATGTTATTTTAGGTTTAGACCGGTGTATAAGCTCATCGATTGTTTTATTTCTATATTGTTTAATAGATTAGTTAGTGAGCATTTCGTTACTCGAATCCCCAAAATTGAGGTCGATATGCTTGAAAGTTTTTTTAAAAGTTTTACATACTTTTTTGGATTTTTACTTTTTTTCAAGAAATCTATAGTCGATCGTGTGGCATTTTGTGTCAGGAACGAGAATCTATAAACCGTTTAATAAATATAAAATACCATAGTCGATTTAATGTTAATTAATGCATAACAGGAGAAGAAAAGTCAAAACAGAGCAACTAAAGGTAAAATGTTGCAGGTGCAACTTTAAAATTAAAAAAAAAAAACCGCCTATTTTATAGTTATTAATTATAATGAGATTGTTAAACTAACACATAACTAATACTTTGTTTGGAGTTAGATCACTAAGAACTCGATTAAACTCAGCTCGAGTTAAACACGTGTTTGTATTCAATTAGAGCTGGATATTACCAGCCGAGCCGGCTCGAATCATAAAGTTGCGAGTTCGAGCAAGACTCGATGTTAAATATGATTTTGTGGGGATATTTTTGTAGGTTGGAGCACGATGTTTGACGTCACAGGCTGCTTCTGCGCTACGAGAAAGTGAACCTATTGTCAGGTACTTTAGGTGTCACCTAGTGTTGTTTTTTTTTTTCTTGTTTTTAGAAAAAGAAAGCTATAAGCATAAATGACATTTAATAGTTTTTATTTTTCTTATTTTTTGAATGAACATTTGAGATCTTTTGGGTTTTAGATACGAAGAATATGCTGATGTTGATTGGAACAACTTGGGTTTTGGTCTGACCCGAACCGATTTCATGTACAAGGCTAAATGCACACTGAACAACACTTTCGAGCAAGGTCAAGTAACCGATTATGCCAACCTTGAATTGAGTCCGGCTGCTGGAGTTCTAAACTACGGCCAGGTGATTTATAGTCAGATCAATGTTTTTCTAGAAGAAAAAGGAAGGAAACGATAGATTTTTAACAAATAGTCTGATATTTTATTGATACTGATAGTTAAAATAACTGATTATGTAGGGACTTTTTGAAGGTACGAAAGCTTTCAGGGGAGAAGATGGTAGGATTTTGCTATTTCGACCGGATCAGAATGCGATTCGTATGCAAATCGGAGCCGAGAGAATGTGCATGCAAGCCCCATCTATACAACAATTTGTAGATGCAGTGAAACAAACCGCTATAGCCAACAAACGTTGGGTATTTCTCTTTCCTGATGTAAAAAAATGTAAATAAATAAATAAAATAAAATAAAATAAAATAAAATAAAAACCTTAATCTTTACCTTATTGGGCTTTTATGCAGATTCCACCCCCAGGAAAAGGGTCACTTTATATTAGGCCTTTGCTCATCGGAAGTGGGCCCACATTGGGCATATCCCCTGCACCTGAGTACACCTTCTTAGTATACGCCTCACCAGTGGGCAATTATTTTAAGGTTTTTATTCCTCTTTATTTCATTTAATTCTTAAAACTAATTAATTATCTTGAATGAATATGTTGTACTAAACATCATGTTTATAGGAGGGTACCGCACCATTGAACTTATACGTTAACAACGAGTTTCATCGTGCCACTCGTGGTGGGGCGGGAGGTGTCAAGAGCATAACGAATTATGCCCCGGTACAAACAATACTTATGATCGTTACTTGATGAAATACTAGTTATGATGAAATCTAAAGTTTAAAACGTGGCGTGTGATGTGTAGGTGATGAAAGCTATATTGAGAGCAAAGGAACAAGGTTTCTCCGATGTAGTGTACCTTGATTCGGTTCATAAAAAGTACATCGAGGAAGTGAGCTCTTGTAATATATTCCTTGTTAAGGTACTTGTCTTCCAAGATTTATGGATTCAAAGCTTTAGAACATGTGGTAATATATATATATATATAGAGAGAGAGAGAGAGAGATGCGTGAATCAATTTTAAGTTAAGAATCATGAAACTTATATAAGTATTTGTACTGTGTTAAGCAGATATAGTAGAAGAAAGAAAGACGGTAGTTATTTGGTTACTTAACCATTTTATGTTTTATAGTTAAAATAATATGTACATGTGTCTATATGGTTCTCATAATTTTATACCTAAAATTCTTTTACAGAATGACAATTTATATATAAATGCGTTTAATTTACCTTTGTTCGTTCTCAATATAGGGGAATGTTATTTCAACTCCTGCAATCGGAGGCACGATTCTCGAAGGAATTACAAGAAAGAGCATCATTGATCTCGCACGCGACCTAGGATACGAGGTAAAAGAGTACGAATTTGAATTTTTTTTAAATAACTTTCTTAAAATGAGTCTAATGTTACAGGTTGAGGAACGGTTGGTTGCAGTAGATGAATTGATGGAAGCCGATGAAGTTTTCACTACGGGAACAGCCGTTAGTGTTGCTACCGTTGGTAGCGTAACATACAACGATCGAAGGTAAAATATAATTAAGAAATAACTAGTATAATGTGCTACATATTATTGTTTTAAACACTTGAAAGTATAATTTGTATGTTTACAGAGTGGAGTACAAGATGGGTGAAGATTTGGTGAGCCAGAAGTTGTATAAAACATTAGTAGGGATTCAAGTTGGAAAGATTGAAGACAAATATAATTGGGTTGTTGAGATAAAATAAATACTTGATGTTTGTTTCATCTTTTCTAAAGGCAGAGTTATGTTTGATTTTGAAAATAAAATATAAAAATAACCTTATTTAAATATTTTCTTCAATCACAATACTACTTTCAATATATATTTTCTTAGTCCCTAAGAATAGTCCGGTGGTAAGTAATATACCCCACAATTACTAGGTTGAAAGTTCAAATTTTACGTTAAACAAGTTACGACAATGTTTATCCTGAAAATCGATACGCTCTACATGGTTTAAACAAACAATATTTGTTTGAAGAATATATCATTTTACCATCAAAACGTATATATTTTTCTCTCTTTCTAATCATTAATTCTCATTTGATATTTTCTTGTTTTGAAAGTTAAATATCAATCTTTAATATTCTTGTTATTGAAAATGATACGACATCAAATAAACTTGAGTATGCTTGCCAATACCTATCAATCGAAAGATAGATGCTTTAGAAGTTATTCAGAAATAATTATCTAAATCGTGGCGTACTTACAATGAGATTAGGATATTGCTTACCTGTTAGGATTTTGACATCTCGTATTGATTCTTTTGTCATTTATTAATGATCTTTGTCATCCACTACACCTTTCTTTATAGCATATATCAATGTTATTAAGAGACGTAACATGAGGGATAAATAGGACGCATTTAGAAGTTGAGTTGACAATCGCACTTTTTGTGGATTTCATTTCTTAACTTTGTTAGAATTGAAATTTAATTTTCATTTTTTTGTACGAGAAAGAAATTAATATTAAAATTTGAATTTATTCTCTTAAATTTCTTCTTAGAACTCCTTTCGAATTATAAAGGAATTAATCGGGGAGTCCAAAGAGTCGTTTATTTCTAAACTAAGTTAGTCCCCGTGTAATACACGGATTCAATAAATAAAATATTAAATTATTATTAATAAAAACTTATGCATTATAAAATCATGTTTGAAGATAAAATATGATGTTAATTACGTATAAATAGCTACTTTAAATATAATATTTTAATATACAATTTAATTAAAGTTATATATACTTTAGTTCAAGAAATAAATAAATTATACCATTTTTAACTCACTTATGTAAAAAGTTTCATTTTTAAACATTCGTTTTAAGATTTATTATAACAAATGTTTTTTTTACAAAAAACTTGTTGTTAGAAAAATCTAGTTTGTAATTATTCGGGTTGTTTTAATAAGATTGTTTTAAAATATCTCACCTGTTTATATATTTTTAAAAAAACAAAACGACTTAAAATATTTTGTTTAAAAATGTTTAGTGTTTTAGAAAATTTCATATTATATAAAAATTTAGTTTCTTGTTATTTAGATCTTGATTAAAAGATGTGATTTTTAATTTGTTTCATAAATCTATTCTAAAAAAGGATATTAGATTTTTTTATAAAAAAATTAGATGAGAGAGAGAAACATAACAATTAATAAGATTTATTTTTAATAAGAGAGAGAAATTTGTATAAGTATTTAAATTACTATAATACCCGTTTGAAGAGAAAATTAATTTGTAGATGTCTAAAAAATGACAAGTGGCAAAAATATGGGTTAAAAGAATGACAAACGGCAAAAGAAACTTGTTTTATTAGAAGTTATAAATGATTTTGTTCTTGTTCACTACCCTTTACAATGGGTTTTGAAGATAATTACACCATATCACCCCTCGTTTTCAAGCTACGACTACCTGCATGCGTTACAATCCTGTTGCAATATTAACTCGATATCTTAGCTTGGAAGAACAATAGACTAGCATATCCCATATTTTTTATTGGATGAGATTTGGGGTTTGTAAGAGCCCTTTCTCTACAAACAAATATAGATCTCCGTTCACTCACCGTCATCGCATTTGTCACCTTCTGTGTTGAAAATGTCGTCTAGAACAAATATTTCACATGAAATAAAAATTTGAACTTGAATAAAACTTTAGATAACTAAATTAGGCTAATCTATAAACCGTAAAACACTATTAGATAAACTTATTTTACGGGTTACATGTTGATAATTGATCGGATTAGACAGATATCTTATTAATGAAGTAAGAATTTTTATTAAATATGTGAAGGTTTTCTCGAATGAATTTGTAACCTTGAACCCTTATTTTTAGGTTTGTGGATAGAGAGAGAACTAGAACATATGTATTCCTTTTGGTTTTAATAGAGAAACTAAAAAAGCATATCAACCTCTTCCATCCTTTTTTTTCTTTTTTTTCTTTTTTTCTAAACATTATGGGCCTATTATGGTCCTGTCAAACCTTCTGCCAGACTGCAACCACAAAAGCCTAATGGGCCAAGATTCATATAAGTATATAATCCTCGTATGAGCCTAATAAACATTAAATGCTACCATACAAATGCAGATAATTATTAACCTATAGATGTGATAATTATAGCTTGCGGTTAATAATTAATTGTTTGATACACTAAAGGTTCAACGAATTAGATACTGGATTGACAAACTAAACAAGGGTGCAAGAGGTGGTTGCGGCTGCAAGGCGAACTTTGGTCTCAGGTCTTGGCCTTGTTGCACGGGAACACGACAATAGCAAGAGCAAAACGCAATGGTGATGGTGTGCGGTTTTGATCGGCAGTCAAGGGAGGAGCACCTCCTTAGAGTCGGCCGAATAAAAGTTTTAGGGTAAAATGTTTTCTTGGGGTTTACAAAACAAAAAGAATATTTCCTTTGTCACTTTGTGATTTTCAATCGGCCGCAAAATAAAAACAATTGAATAATAAGTTAAAGGGTTATCCCTAATGATCCTATTATATGTTTTACTAATCTCTAGTGGAACCTCCAACTCTTAGGTAGCATTTGGTATGCAGAAATTAAGAAAAGAATGGAATGAACTATTGAGGGTGAATGAATAAATACATGTTTGATTGCTGGTGGTAATGGAATGAACCATTACGTAGTTAATTCTATTCTCTCAAATTCATTTCATCCACTCCTCCTTTTTTTATTACATACCTTCTTCCATCGTAAGTCACAAAGACCACCCGCCACAACAACCACCACCGACCACCAAGATCGCTCGTCACTAGCAACCACCACCGCGGCCAGCCAC
>BJCM01000797.1:0-10838 GCA_018326385.1 Flaveria bidentis | reverse complement strand
ATATATATATATATATATATATATATATATATATATATATATATATATATATATATATATATATTAATGACTTAGTGACCAGAAAAACAATTATGGGTTGGGTCCTTGTTCTCTTTGTCTTCAACTCTTGAGCCCAAGCTTAAAAGCTTTCAAACCTAACAATATACTTGTCTTAAAGGATGATTTAGCGAATTGAAATACAATATTTTGCAAGTAAAAAAATATGCTATATAAAATTAGAGCTTAAAGCTGTAGAGTCCAAATTTTGAATTAAATATTATAAGTCCAATAAACTTTGAGTATTCATTTTCTTCAAATAAGTAGTGGTGGATATATAAATTGTTTTACATGGAGTCATTATCTTGTCCAATTTTATAAAAGCAAATATAAAAGTTTTCAGGTCGGATCACTTTGGTCATATGATTAAAATAGGATACAATAATAATAAAATATCATCATTAGAATGTAAAAAACCAAATAACATCCCTTTGATAGTTTAAGTTGAAGAAAATATTAAACGAAACCTAACCTGCTTTTGATTGCAAGTCCAAGACTCTAAGGTATTAGGTACATGAGTTGATTTTAGATTTTATGATTATTAGGTATTTAGCGGGCATTGGAAGTAACCATATATAATTTAACTACATCACACGCTTTATAGCTATTGGTCATTTAATTAGTGAGAGTGGTGTTATTTAGTTTTTTAATTTAACTCGTGGGCTTTTTTAAAGGTTTGGGTCTATATGTCTTTACAATTAATGGAGTCGGCATTTAAAAAAAGTATTGTTGTCACTAGAAGAACCTGTTTAAAAAAATATTGTTGTCACTAGAAGAGCGTGTACTACATACATCTCCATATACACGTGAAAACTCACTGTATTCGATGACTCCAACTCAAACATGCTAAGTCCGCCCTTGCCTATAAGTATTCAAATAGGTAGCATTGATTGTTGAGCAATTTTTCAAAACGATCCAAGATAAAATTCGTTTCCTTTTTTGTCATATTAATTTTGCACTTTTTAGCAACATGCTCTTGAATAAAAATCCAATGATAACCTGACTGATATATGATGATTAAGTTATATGTTTTTAATATAGTGTTACCACAATCGTTGTCTACAATTAAATATTTTATCCGAACACCATATCGAAGTATGGACACAATTATTGCTAGAAAAAAAGTTGTTGAATCTAACCAACATTAAATAAAAATAATAAATAAAAGAGTATATTAATCAACACTTGCGACATAAAAATAAAAAACCACTTTAAAGTGTATCACCTAGGAACATATAGGAGTAATTGTATTTTGTCAACTCACCTTCTATGTATTTAAATCTTGATTTAATGTAACGTGGCTCTCTTGCAAATTGCAATGTATTCAATTATTCTTACCACAATGAAGAAGATATTTTTAATAACACAAAAATCAAACAAATGTAAAAGTTTATTGTTTAGTCATTACACCAACACAACTCAATTTTAAGAGTTTTTTTAGTATATGTTAAGAGTTTATTTTTTAATGTGTGAATATAAGCTTATAAAAAAATTCTAACAAAACTATCGAAATTAAAATATAATTAAACTAGTAATTTGCTATTAAAGGGACTCTGATCTAGCGGTGCCAATTTGTTTGATAGAGGTGTTCCTTCTTGTATGAATGAAGGTTCAAGTCTAACAATGAATAAAAGACGTAAATATAAAAGTAGAATTAGCGGGTGTGAGTTAGAGTTTAAAATTTTTAATAAAAAGGAGAAAAGAAAACTAGTATTTTGCTTAAAAAAATGCATTGATGCATTACCTTCGGCCCAAAGTGACAGTATACAATACACTTCAAGTTTTGGGTCATCTTATGTAAAAGAAAAGCCCAACTAAAATAACATAATTGTGATGTGACAAGAAAATTCAATCACTAAACTTACAAAATGTATCCAAGTGATTGTATTGATGGATCGTGATCGAGCATCATACTTTATTCAATAGACCATCGTTTTCTTTCATTTCAAGATGAACATGTTTAAGCAAGTGCATAAATTAAAAATAAAGGCAAAGACATGATTGTTATATAGAAGGGTGTGTGCAGAAAACATATCACAAGGACAACCAGTATATCACGAAGGCCAGTGATACCAGTACAAGGGATTACGCTAGATTTTTTCAAAAACAAAAGCGTACATTGTATGAAAAACGAACCGGCATTTGTTGAAATTTGGGATTGAGAGGAACTACAACCTTTGGCATAACCTTTAGTGTGTTATTTATGAGATTTAGATAACTAAAACACATTTCTTGCATTTTTGTATTAACGGTTATTGTGATTTCAACAAGAATATGTTTTTTTTAAAAGGGTTGGAAGTTGATTACAAATAGTTTTGGAAAATAAACAATGAGGTGATATGTTAATCATCTCATATCAAGTGCCGATCAAAACTTGAATATCAATCATCGTTAAAAGAAGTGTCAATTAAAAGTATTTTTAAACTTAAATAAGATGAATATATTATGAGGTGATCAAAAAACTAATTTTTAAATATATTCCTATAGACATCAGAAATATATGAACACTATAACCCTTATATATGCAATATATATGTGTCATGTATGAAGATTTCCTCACGTGACACCTATTTATATTCCATTACTATTAAATTAAATGTACTTTTACGTGATTTTGCATCACTTATCATCTTTCAATAGTGTATCTTATAATACTGTCATACCTATGTTAATTGACTGAAAAGTTAAATGTGTAATACGATATAACTGAAATGATGATGCGTAATAAGATAGATTTTTATGAGGTTTATGAGACACCATTGGGTATTTAATATTTTATGTGCCTTCCTGACCTCTCCCGTAGTGAAATTATGACAATTTAAAAGAGTGGGGTTTTGAATGGAAATAGATATTTAAACATCCCAAAATTATAAATCAACACCTTAAATTTGTATGTGTCGTATAGCCTCATATGCGTTGTATAGGGGGTCGTATAGTCCTATACGGAGCGCATAACCCCTCTACCAGTCTCCTGAATTTTTCCTCGTAGTTAGTGTCGAAATTTAATATACACGTCGTACAACCCTATATATATCGTATAGGGGGTCATATTGGGCGTATAGCCCTGTGACGGCCCCTGAATTTTTCTCGTTTTCAGTGCTTTTGACCCTATACGTCACGTATGGGGTGTCAATTTATAATATGGGATGTCTCTGTAAGTTTCCAATGTTATTAATTGGCACATATCAAAATAAATAGCAAGGGTTTCCAATGTTATTAATTGGCACATATCAAAATAAATAGCAAGGGGTGTCGATTTATAATATGAGATTTCTGTATAAGTAGCCAATATTATTAATTGGTACATATCAAAATAAATGGTTGTAAGATAAGTTATGTAAATAATATTACACGTTTATTGCATTTTACATATAAAACAAGAAAACTTTACTAAAAAAATGCATGTGTAATATCAACGTCAAATTATGCAGGGTAAGGTTTTATCGTGCCTTTAACAGTCGAAACAACATCTAACATGTCTCTTGAAACTAACAAACATTTTGTTAAAACATATGGGTAGAATCACCCAACGCATCACAATCATGTGTAACAATTTGTTGCTCTCGGTATTGTAACATGTGCTTAACTCAACATTCTATATATTGTGAAAAAAACTAACAAACAAATTAAGTCAAAGACATCATTACTTCCTTTAGTATTTATAACTCAAAACCTTATAAAATTACAAGTGCCCACATATCACAAATTTCTTCCCGAGTAGCACCCCCAAATCCCATTGGCACTAAAAAGGTCTAGGTATACAATATGACAAAATTTTGCATCTCCACAAGGGTCCCCAAGGAAACAGAATTCTATTACACCTTTTGCCCACCCTTTGTTTTTTCACTAGATCTTTGATTAATTGTGTTTTTAGGATTATGCAAGACGAATCCAGCATACCGCTCATTAAGTGTAATAGGCGGCATGTGCTTCCCACGTAGCCTTCTCATAGTTCTAGCCTTCTTATCATTCTTGACATCACATACCCGAATGGTAATTCTCATCCTCCTATCAAATTAAATGAAATAATTGTTCTAGGTCCCGAATTTATATAGGATATCTTACATTGTTTTGATATTCATCGGTTATTTATTTGTGTTTTAAAAATAGGTGCAACAAAACCCTAAACAAATTAGAACTAATGTGTGATTATGTTTATCATACGCTCGTTCATGACATCTGTCAGTGTTACTAATCAATAAAGGATGTGATTGTGAGGAATTGAGGATATGCATGTGAATTTGATACATGACATGAGATCGTGTAGAAAACACACTTAAGACCATAGTAACGGGTTAGAACAACGGAAAAGCACATATGCAACATATATGTCCTGTGTATCATGGCTACAACGATATTTTTTAAAAAAATAACGATAGAGCTGTACTACATCTAAAAAGTCATTAGCTTCATATTTTGTACCAATGTATTCTAGAAAAATTAATTAGAAAAATATAAAGACAATATGAAGGCATTTCCCTTTAAGATGACATGCATATTTAGAGTAGACGGTATGCCCTCTCTAAACCCCCTATGCTCGGCCCGACATTTTAACCCCACAACATGTCGTAGATAGTTTCTTCTAGTTTTTTTTCACACTTGTAAATTATTATCTTTTCACTTGTACTTGGAGGCCGGAGTGGATACTATTTGTTTAAAAATAAGAGGGAAGAGATGAGAAACATCTAATGTAACATTATTACAAAGAAAAAAAGTTACGAGACGGGATGAAAAATCTGCATACGCTCATGACATGTAAATATTGGGAGGTTATGGGTTCTGAGCAAAAATACTTAAAGTTGAGTCGATGGGTTTTCTCAACAATAAGTTTTCTCTTACGGGGGTTGTGGGTGTGATCCCAACTGGAAAACGAATAGATGAATCCAATTAAAATAACACGTATTTTACAAATAAGAATCACACATATTCCATTAAAAATTGTAGTATTTCAGGATCAACAAACACACTTGGTTGACTATTTGGAGGATGCTAAAGTGCTAAACCCACCATTCACATCTCATGTTTTATTATCATCATTTCCCTTTTTAATGTTCCGTCATCTCATTCTCCACTAAAATTACCACGAAATCAATGATCTTTATCATTTTTCAAAATATTTAAAAAAAATTACTTTTTTCTTATATTAATTCTATTCATATAGTTATAATATGTTGTTTTATTTTCATTCATAGTAAGATGTCTTATATAGAGTGTGAAAATACTAAAAGATAAATTGGATATGGAATACAAAGAAAACTAGAAATGGCACATGAGTGTGTACAAGAGAAAAAGAAAATTACATCTAAGATGAAATTTTTTGACATGTGTGGTAATTACTTTTCTACTAGTATGTATATTTCTTTCTATTATATGTTATCCGTGTGTATATCATTACATATGTGTTATATTTTCATGTGAGAGTAAAAACCTTATACCATGATTATGATAACAATCTTATTATTTAATAAACTGATAACTAAAAAAACATGTGTCAACACCATATTAATTCTCATCAAAAAAATTTGTTTCTCTTTCTTATTAAATAATTACTGTAATTACAATGATATTATTTTATTATTTTTTATAATTAAAATAGTTTTTTTAATTAATTAAGATATAGACATAATTATTAATATTATTTATAAAGAAACAAATTTTAACAATAAGAACTCTTTCTACAGCACCAAACTTTTTAAAAAATACAAAATATTTTAAAATTGATGTTTTTAAAAAGTAAATTTTTCATAAACCAAAAATAATTAAAATTAGGAGTTATAAAAATATTTTTTTAAATGATATTTGTATATGGTTTGTTTAAAATAAAATCTTTATTTTTTATAAACAAAAGTTTAATAAGTTGGTATTATTGTTTTATTACTTATAATTCTTACTCGTATATAATTTTAGTCATATCATATATTAGAATATCATTTTATAATTAATACATATTTATTATATTAATATTTTGTTTATTCAAACCCGTGTAATACACGGGTTTACTAGGCTAGTGTATCATATAATACATTGGATCACTAGGAACACATTTAAGTTTAAGTATCCAGTTTGGAACGCAATGTTTAATCGATGTCTAATTCAACATAAACGTCTAACAATTTATTTTTTATTATCATTTTATGTTAATAATAATTAGTCATCGGTTAAAACCTTTATGAACATGGTGCTCTGTACAAATAAGTTAGACTCAGAACCTCATAATATTATGTGGTTTTAATTCGTTTATATTAAAGTCCTAACATTTTTGTTATATACCTAAGAATAACTTTTCCTAAATTTCTTTTGACCACAATGTGTCATCAACTCAAAAGGTTGGTTGCACTATTAAATTATAAACTTCAATAAATTTTAAGTTAGAGAGTAAAATTAGAAAACTAGTTTATACTTATTTAAGAAATATAATAAAGCTTTGAAATAAATTGACCTGACATAGTTTTAAAAGACCTTTTAGTGGTGTATCATGATGTGGACTATTTATAAATATTTATATAAATTTAATTATCAACTTTTTTGTACAAATATCATTGCTTATGGTAGAACCATACAATCAATAATCATTTTTTATTTATATAATTTATATTATATTAATTACTTAGTGGGTAGTATTATATGTTTAGTGAGTTGTATTGACCTTTGTCTTTTTCTTAAACTCTAATTTTTTTCTTAAATTTTAAAATATTACTTTTACATCTTCTACAATTTAACCCTAATAATTTTTATATTCATCTTTGATCGCCATACTTTTCATGGTATACAATTTTTTGTTTAGCTTTTCCGTCTAAATTTTGCAAGTAACGCACCGCAACACGTGTGTGTGATTCAATATTTTACCTTTATTTTTTCGTTTTAACGACACTGTCACAACGCACTAGTTCTAGATTGAATTACTTATTGGTTTATATGTTTTGCGTTTCGCTTATGTGGTTCGACGTTTTTACGCTTACTTTTCGTTTGATTTTATTCTCTTTGTTTCTTATTTTCTTTTTAATACGAGTTTTTTCGGTGTTAGTGGTCACTTGCTGTTGTGTGCCATTGGTGGCACTTGACACGATTTTACGTTCCCGTTGTAAGAAAGGGACTAATACTAGTTTGAAACTAAGAAACAAGTCTTACTTATTTTTAATTGTTAACTGATTTGTAAATAGAAAGATTGACAGATGAAAACCAAAAAGAGAATTACATTTGCAATGTGTGGAGCAAATAAATTTGAGACTGAGCTAAATAACCATGTGATTTAGGCTTTCCACCAATTGCATCACAGCTATCTCACTTTTCACACATTCTATGGTAGATACAACACCCAAGAGGGCCCTCCATTTTCATATATTTTCAACCCATAAATTCACTTGTATTCTGAGCATTATAAAATCTCTAATATTATATGAATGTTTTTTAATATTATAATAAATGGTTTTTAGTAGTTATAAATGAATAATAGAAAAAATATTATTGTTAATCGGTATATTTGGGTAATCAGTGTTCAATTCCTATATTTTTTTATATATTTTGAAAGTAGTTGTAAGTGAAAAAAAGAGAAAAAAAAGTAATGATAAATGTATACAAATATTATTTAATTAAAAAATAGAGAGAAAAAATAATGATTTTAATGTAACTATATAGATAAGATAAAGAATCCATTATGAGTGCTCTCACGGGTTGAAATTTTGCGTAAAAAAGTAGGATATGTTAATTTGAGGCAATTTGAGAAAAACTAGAACAACGCATTCTAAAAGGTGGAAATTTTGAGAAAAACGAGGAAAATAAAAAGGTTGATATGACGTTGATGTTTTATTCGAGAAAAACTAGGAATACCGGACAGCTCCCTCATCTGTAATAGCAAGATGCTAGACCAAAGAAGAGACAAAGTTACGGATTATGCGTTACGTTAAATTTACACCACATAGACCATTCTAACCAATTCATATCTATATATACATACATATACACATACGTATATATGTTTTTGTGGTTGTGTAGTCATAACTAGAGACCATGTTTTACCTAATTGATGCAAATATAATTTTCTAAATATGCTAGTAATTGCTTTTAGGGAAAAAAATCCTTACTCAGTAATTTGCTTATGTTAACAATGAGAGTAAATTGTTTTCATATCTTTTGAGGTGCGTGACACACATAAATTGTAACTTTGGACAATATTGAATAAACAATTAAAATCTTCTTATGAAATAGACATTATCCTACATTTTAGAGTGAAGAAGATAGTTGAATAGATGGTTTTTCTAAATTATTTTATTTATAACAGCTTTTAATATATTCTACTACTTGTTATATTGATTTGAATGCATCTTATCACTCCATCAGTCCCTTTAAGATAAATTTCCGCCTCAAATATTTGGTTCTTTTGAGAACCGAAAAATAGAAACATACTAAAAATAATTATGTTTTAGTGAGACGACAAATGCAAGAATACGTGGGGTCTTTGTTTAATAATTAGTATGAAGAGTTTAAACTTTTTACCCTTTTAAAATAACTTCTACTGAAAAAAAAAACTAGAAATATGCTATATTTTCATCAAAACAAAATCACTAGGAAAATACTAATTCTAATGAACCAATACATAATTGTGTCTTAATCAAAACAAAATCACGAGGAAAAAAAACCTAAAATTAACTTTTTATTTTGATTCTAAATTCACATAATTATTTTAGATAGAAATTATAACCATTTTTTAAATAGTGTTTTTAAAAGTTAGATGTTGACAAGGGAGTGTTTTCTTGTCGGGTGTTGGCTTCAGGGGTACCAGCCCCTGCCAAGGGCGGGTTCTACGTCTCGAAAATCACATGTCATTTGAACAGGTGATGTGCAGTGATGTGAAAAGAGCATGTCAAGGGAGAACACGCCCTTGCCAAGGGCGGGTTCTCCAAAAGTCATCCATCGTCCGATCTAATTAACCACATCATCTCAACATCATCTAAACCACACATTTTTTGCAAGACCATGCCCTTAGCAGGGGCGGGTTTTGATTTATTTGACCAACTTTATTTATAACCTAACATCCTTGCACACCATTTGTTCATTTCTCCACCTTTCACCATATCTTTGTGAAACCACCGAACAATTTCTCACTATTCGTTTAAATCTTCCTCAATCCAATTTCTCACTATCTTTAAATCTATTTTTTTCGAATAAGTTTAAACGAAATGTGTGGTTTAGATGATGTTGAGGTGAGAAATTGGTGAAAGGTGGGAAATGAATAAATTGTGTGCAATGATGTTAGGTTACAAATAAAGCTGGTCAAATAATTTAGGACCCACCCTTACCAAGGGTGTAGTCTTGCAAAAAATGTGTGGTTTGGATGATGTTGAGGTGATATGATTAATTAGATCGGTCGGTGGAGGGCTTTTGAAGAACCCTCCCTTGGCAAGGGCGTTGTCTCCCTTGACATACTCTTGTCACCTCACTACACATCACCTGGTCAAATGGCATGTGTGTTTCGAGACGCAAAACCCGCCATGTCGGTACCCCTGAAGTCAACACCTAACAAGAAAACACCCCTTTGTCAATATCTAACTTTTAAAAACACTATTTTTAAATAAAAAAATCATTATAACCCTCATTATAATATATATTAAAAAACAACTTCACTTCTACAATGAAAATTGCTTTTTAATATATTGGCCACATATTTTTACAAACTGTATTTAAAACTTAAATTCTAATTAGAATTAACAGTAAAATTTTATATTTTTTCTTTTTGACCACAAAAGTTTATATTTTGTGTGTTGGCGTCAAACATTGATAACGGTATTCAATATTATCGGAACCGGTATCGGTATACGCTTTTGTGGTTTTCGATTAGCCACCTAACAATGATAAAAGTCATGGTCGCGTAAGACGGTGAAAAACAACCAAACCCCTGTGTCTATATTATTGCTTTTTGAACAAAAAAGTTTATTTTTTGTGTTTGTGGCATCAAACATTGGTATTGGTATTCGATTTTATTTCTGATGAGCCGACCCGAACATGAAGAAAGTCACAGTTGTGTAAGACAGAGAAAAACAACCAAACTTCCGCGAGCATAGCGCGGGAGAAAACTTAATTTTGCTTTAACTTTGATTTTGATTTTGGTAGATTACGAGTTTAACTCTGTCAATTATTGATCACGTAATGCATAGGTAAATTTTGCAAAAGATGAAGGTGTATATCCATTGCACACATTGCCCTCAAAATTATAGTATATGAATTACAAAACTTATTCAATTTAGAAATCATGAATTACCTCTTTAAATAGATATCATGTTTATCATCTCATATTAAAAGACGATTAAGAATAAATGTCTTCTTAAATATTTGTTTCCTTTTAGAAATAGAAACAAAAGAATTATGTTTTAGATGAGGCGACCAAATGTGAGAAAAGGTGTTGTCTTTGTCTAAGTAAATATTGTAACATAAATATATCCATATGAGATATGTGTGACACATAACTTTTTAAGAGCTTTTGAGATATTTGAGTACGTTTTTCATCAAACCTTTTAAGAGTTTTAATTTTTTTTTAGAAAATGTTGTTGATAGTAAATAACGTACTTGATGGATCAAGAAGAAAGCTAATGCAACCAAAACTATGTCATTTAAGTTATTTTGGTGCTGCATGCAAAGGCTTCCGAAGCTTAACATGGAACTTCCGAAGGTTGTAGAGTTCTTCCGAAGACAAAGGGAAAGACCAACTTCCGAAGACAGAACTCTACTTCCGAAGACAAGTGCATACTTCCGAAGTTCAAGACTTAGAAGAATGAAGTAAAGATCAC
>BJCM01000794.1:0-12156 GCA_018326385.1 Flaveria bidentis | reverse complement strand
CGAAGCAAGTCTTTGAGGGCACTTCTTTACCACATGACCTTCTTTTCCACACTCAAAACAAGCCTTGAAGGGGTTTTGATTCTTGACTGGCCCATGTAATGTAGGTGGGGATGAGGATTCCTTTAAACTTGTAGCAAATTCTTGCTTATTCCGAAGTTTCTCGTGTTGAACAGGGAATGAGATCTTCACTGATTGATTGGTTGTTTTGTAATTGGAGAAGTGATCCATATTGGTCTTGATTCAGCATTTGGAAGATTTTGAGACTTGACAATGTCAGGAGATCTTGATCTGTGAGGAACCAACGCTACTCTGTGATTGATTCATCATCTGAGCTTATCCAATCTCGTATGTACACATCTTTCTCCAACGGATCTTGATTGACACCTCATATTGTGTTGGCTTCGATTATAGGATTCTGATTGCTTGATGATTCGACAATTGTTCCTTCTTTAACAATCCTGACAGGAACAAACGAAGGAATATTACCTATTTTGAATTTATTGAAGAAGGTTGGAGAAGCAACTGATATTGGTGTTGGAGCATCAGAGGTGGAATCATCATTAATCTTCTTATCAGACCCCTGCCTGAGGAATCCCAAACCAACAGGAGAATCCTGCACATCTCTAACCTCTTTAAGATTAACGTTGTTTAAACTTGCATTTTAACTATTAGTTTTAGCAGCTTCAATCAAATCATTCAATGGATGAGGTTGAGGCATAAGATAGTAACAACGAGTGGTAGGAGGAGGATAGACGTATGGATTTTCACCACAACCCACTCCCGTTTTAATCCTAGCAACCCTTTGTTAACATAGTAGCTCTTCCTACTTCATTCCGGATATGGTCCATCTATCAAGCTTTGTTTTTAGCTTGCTTGTTTTAAATTTAGCCAAGGTGACTCTTTCGTTTAAAAGATTAATTTCAACATTTCTTTCAAGAAGAGTTCGTTTTAAATGATTATTTTCTTTTAAAGCTTCATTTAATATTATGAAATACTTGGCTTCATTTTTTTAAGTTCTACATTTATGGTGGTTAATTCTTGTTTGTTATCTAAAAGTAACCTATTAGCTTTATATACACCAAATAGCCTAATTTTGCAAGCAGAAGAACACATATCCTGAACTATCTCGTATGGAAGATCCATGATAAATCTTTCATGGTATTTCACAGTAAACTTCATTATTCAACTCAACTTCACCGTTACCTATTGATGTCTACTTAAGCTCCCCTTGTATCTCTTCAATTCTAGGTTTTGGTAAACCTTAGGAATTGGTGCTAGAATCTGATCTCTCTTCTGGTTTCTCTTTGGAGTTTGAAATGATATTTAGAGTTAGATATGTTGCTTCATAGTACTCATGACGTTTGATATTCAACTTCATTCCTTTCAGTTTGTTGATCACCTCCATTAGTTTGTAATCCCGAAAGCCTCTATCTCGTTTAATCGACTTGCCGTGTGTGCTCCATTCTGATGGGAAGGAATCAAGCAATCTCAAAACATGTTCATGATTTCACAATTGGGCATCAAACTTCTTCATATTGTTTGCCACCAACAGAAAACGATCAACAAAATCGGACATCCTTTCATTCTTTAAAGCTACAAAATTATGAAACCGACATTGTGCAATTGTGAGATTATCATATTCGAAGTATTTAAACAGTTCTGCAAAAGCCATTATTTTAATTTTGTTTATTGAAATTAACATCCCCAAAAGTATTTTCACAAAAATTGTAAAATAATTCTCCACCGGGAAAAATAGTATTTTTAAAATGTCACTCTATGCAATCTTAGCAACTTGGATCAAGCCCAACTAGTTAATTTTCTTGATTTTTAATGAGCCTAACTTTGTTAGTCCTAACTTGATTGTTGAACCAAATAGTTAGCCTAATTGTTTGAGAAAACCCAACTCACACATCAATTTTTAAAAAACAATTCAAGCCAATTTGCTTAACTCAATTAAAAACCCAACCTAATGAGAATAAACCCAATTACTATACCCAAATACCCTCTATCCAACCCAAACCCTAAACCATTTGTCAAATCCCAACAAAACACACACAATGATGGTTGAGTGGGCCTCGGTGATAATGGTGGTTCGTGGTTGTGTTGTGGTGGTAACCTCCTCTAGCGACTAGACGACCACTAGCAGTGGTGGCATGTGAGACGCTCCGGCGAGCACCCGGTGGCGAGTGGGGGTGTCTCCAGATGGATCTCGACCTCTGACGACAATGATAGTGGCTCCGAAATCAAGTAGCAGCAACCGCAAGAAGGTTGTGAAAATAGAGCATAGGCAATGAGTTTATGTGGTGGTTCATGGTGTAGTGGTGATGGTGGTTACGGAAAGCAGCCAAGTCTGATGGGGGTGATGGTGGCTGCGTGCGGTTGGTCAAAAATAAAAATGACCATCCTCCGATAGTGACATCTAGGGTTCAGGACAACTTTCGACCACCCATAAGTTCCCGACATATACTTGCATGGTGCTCTTAAGACCGATCTATGAGATCCAAGTGAGGTTTCAAGTTGTGTAAATGTTTTTGACGACAGGGCGATAGCCGGTGGTGGTTGCCAGAAGTGGTGGTTGAGGGTGGTGGTAGAAGGGCATGTCCGGCGACTAGGGTTACGTAAGGTTTTTTTTAATTTCACTGAACTTTTGTTAAATTCGCTGTTTGATTATTATATATTCGCACTTTGAAGATATAGATTCGCAGAAAAAAATTAATTTCGCAGATTTTTTTATTATTTTTATTTTCGCAGATTAATATTTATTAATTTCGCAGGTTTCTTCTTGGTTCGTTGACGATTTTGGTAGCATTTTCGCTAGTATTTTCTCTCGAAAATGTGAACTTTCATTTAGTTGGGTGTTAATTTCGTAGCTTGATGATTTGAAGATCCTCAAGAACACCAAGAACACACACTAGTGTGTGTGTGAGAAACTTTTTCAGATCTGAAAAAAAAAATTTAATTTCTTATATAAAATATGTTGTAAATCAAAAATATATGTTGAATATCTTCAAATTTGTAGTAGATTGTTGTAAATCTGATGAATTGATTGTGTTTGAGATGAAATTTGAATTTTAGATCTACTTTCACTTTCTAAACCCCCACTTCCTCTCTCTATTTTTTTTTCAAAAATCTTCAAAACACAGCAACAAATTCTTCAAATATTCAATGTATATGATCCAATAAGGCTCTGATACCAAATTGTTAACCCAGGTTGAACACTTGAATCAAATATTATGAAGATTTGTAAGATCAAACAATGATAAACACAATAAATCCCATTTGATCTTCAAATTGATTGCAAATGATGATTTCCATTAATTCCCCTATCTATTGGTCATGTAACCATTAACCTAATTCTATTTACAATTAGGCTATTTATAGTCTAGTCTAAGTTTCTCAATATACACATAACCCCCTAGACTATATAACTAGACTAAAACATGACTCAAACAAAGTAAAATATATTTTGTTCAAAAAAAATATATGTATTACAACAAAACTCCTAGTCATCTAACTCTTCAACGGTCTCGTCTCAGTTCTTCGTCTCGAACGTGTCGTGTTTGACTTTTGCGTTGACTTTGACCATGACATTGTCTTTTGTTGACAATATAGACTATCTTGTACAGCTCCAACATTATCAAAGCTAAATTTTTAGTGAAACGGGCAAATATTTTCAAAATAAACCTAAACTTAATCTGAGAATGGGACAAAAGAGAAGGGATGTCAGTCCGAATAGTTGCATGTCATTACATTGTTAACCGGTATTATGTGCGCGTCTTATGTGATTTTTATGCTTGTGGTAGATTTAGATACTAATGTAGTCAGGATGGGAAATGCTTGGGGTATGAAGAGTAAACTATGTGGCTAATCACAACTGGCCACTACAATTAGGGACTTACTATACTTGACATAAACTATGTTATTACCTTGAATGACTGTGTCAGTGTTTAAATTTTATAGCATGTTAGAGGATGGTTGGTGGTAGATCTTTGATGGTTTCTCGAGGTGGAGGTCGTGGTGGACGTGGTGCTAGACCACGGGTCATGAGAGGAAGGCTTAGAGCTGAAGAGGTGGCTCATGAGGAGCCCGAGACCCCTCATTCGGAGGGTGGTGACGAGAATGCTAACTTGAGAGCCTAAGTAAAGGAGGCTGTTGTGGAGGAGGTTCATCAGGTTATGCAGATGATCTTACCATCTGTGGTGACTGACGTGATCAAAGCTGTGAGAGAAGGAGAAAGGGAGGAGAGGAACTGGTCCTCGGGAAGAGGAAAGCAGCCGGAGACTGAGACGGTTGTCCCTACCGACAAGGAGGAGGAAAAAGAGTCTGTACCGGAGGTAGCACGAGGTTGTTATTATGCGGCATTTCAAAGATGCAAGCCCCTGACTTTTGATGGTAATGGCACTGCTACTACTGCTCACCGGTGGGTGAGAGAGATCGAGGTTTTCCTTGACATCAGTGAGTGTTGTGAGGATTAGAAGAGAAGTTTGCCACTCATTCATTTGTGCACTCGGCTCTATGCTGGTGAGAAAATATCATCCAAGCCAAGGGTAGTAAGGCAATTGGAAGAATGAGGTGGCAGAGTTGAAGAAATTAGTGGTCGAGGAGTTCTATATTCATTGAGAGTTGGACAAAGTAGAGAGGGAATTCATGCAGCTGGAGACAGGAACCACACCAATAGTACAACACTAAGTTCAACAAAATGTCATGACTGGTGCCGGAGTAAGTGACGCCCTTGTCACGGAAAATCAAAAGATACATTCGGGGCTTGCCGGCAGATATCCGCAGGCAGATGATCGTCATCGGAACGAGTATGTTCAGGTTGGTGGTTGATCTGGCTGGAAGCTTATATGATGAGCGGGAGGTGGTCGTGGTTGAGGTGAGCAAGAAAGGTGGTGGTGACCGGAAGTGGAATGGAAATGGTTTGAATGTGGCGGAGCCACTCCAAAGAATAAGGTTGCGAAGGTGGGCGACCGGCTTGTGGTGACACCCAGTGTGGTGTCAAAGAAATGTGTTAAATGCAAGAAGGAGCATTCGGGGGAATGCAAATGGGGATCAAACATTTGCTTAAAATGTGGGAAACTTTGTCATATGGTGACAAAGTGTGGGGTTATAAGGTGTTATAACTGTGGAGAGGATGGCCATCTGAGAAGGGAGTGCATGAAGCCGTGGGTAGAGAGTTCTTGGGCAGGAAAGAAGACCGGGACCGGGGGCAGAGGGCAAGCTCTAGGGAATTCACATTGACTTAGGAGGATGTTGTGTCACGAATGTTTCTAGTAAACCAAACTCCAGGTTCTGTTATTTGATCACAATGCTAGTAAGTGTTTCATTTCTGCTGCTTTCTATGTTAAGTTGCATGTTGGTAGTAGGAGTATTGATGAGCCCTTTGATGTAGAAACTGCCATAGGTTAGTTTACTAGGATTGTTGATCAGATATAAGGTTGTGACATAGAACTAGAAGGTCATAAGTTTCATGTTAGACCGTTCGTGATGACCTTAGGCGGGTTTGACATAGTCCTAGGAATGGATTGGTTGGCGGACTATGGGGCGAATATAATATGTCGTAAGAAGATGATTCGACTCATAGCGCCTGACAAGAGTTCGGTGATGGTTTACGGTGATCGAGTCACTTCGATTCTGAAGGTGATTTCGATGGAAGTGGCGGGAAAGTGTATGAGGAATGGATGTAGTGCCTACTTGGCCTACGTAAAGGATGTGGATACGCCAACACCAAAACCGTCGGATGTACCGGTTGTGTGTGAATTCTCAGATATGTTTCCTGAAGATTTACTAGGTATGCCACAAGACCTTGAGATCGAGTTCCATATTGATTTGATACGCGATGCTCAACCTATTGCTAAGGCACCGTATCGGTTGGCTCCGACCGAAATGAAGGAATTGATGGAGCAATTGCAAGTGTTTCTTGATAAGAGATTCATTAGAACGGTAGTATGAGGATGTGCATCGACCCCATGAGCTGAATAATCTGACGATTAAGAATCGGTATCCATTACCAAGGATTTATGACTTGTTTGATCAGCTCAGGGTGCCAGTTGGTTCTCAAGGATAGACTTCGATCTGGTTACCATCAGTTGAAGGTGAAGGAGAAAAATTCCCTAAAACAGCTTTTCGCACGCGTTATGGGCACTACCAGTTCCTCGTTGCGTCTTTTGGTTTAACTAACACGCCAGCTTCTTTTATGGATTTGATGAATCGCGTGTGTCATCCAATGTTGGATAAATCAGTGATTGTGTTTATTGATGATATCCTGATTTATTCAAAGAGTGAGGAGGCGCATGCTGGTCATATTTAGGAAGTGTTAGAGACGTTGAGAAATGAGAGGTTGTATGCTAAGTTCTCCTAGTGTTTATTTTGGTTGTGTAAAGTTCAGTTCTTGGGTCATGTGGTGAATCCCGAGGTGATTATGGTAGACCCGGTAAAGTTGGAGGTGGTAATGCAATGGAAATCTCCAAAGACACCATCCGAGATTCGTAGTTTCTTGGGGTTGGCGGGATATTATAGGAGATTCATCCAAGACTTCTCTAAGATAGCTTCTTCGTTGACTAAGCTAACCCGAAAAGAGGTGAAGTTTGTGTGGGGTCAAGAGCAAGAGAAGGCTTTTGAGGAGTTAAAGGCAATGTTGACTCAAGCTCCAGTTATATCATTATCCAAAGGAAGCGAAGACTTACTAGTCTATTCAGATGCTTCTTACTCGGGGTTGGGTTGCGTTTTGATGCAGCGAGGGAAGGTTATAGTTTATGCATCCTGACAGTTAAAAGTTAATGAGTTTATTACCCTACTCATCACTTAGAGCTAGCAGATGTGGTCCTTGCATTAAATATTTCGAGGCACTACCTATACGGAACGAAGTGCACAATCTTCATTGACCACAAGATCTTGAAGTACTTCTTCGAGCAGAAAAACTTAAACATGAGGCCGAGAAGATGGCTGGAGCTCATAAAGGATTATGATTGCGAGATCCATTACCATCTGGGCAAAGCCAATGTAGCAGCAGATGCCCTTAGCGGAAAACAGAGACCCGAGCCAATTCGGGTGAAGGCTTACCAATTGTTTATGACTTCTGATGTGATAAAGCATGTCAAGGAGTTACAAGATGAAGTGTTGAAGGAAGATCATCTTAACTCTGTCAGATGAGAGGTATGGTTACGCAATTGGGTGAAAACACTCTTGGCGTTAGAACCCGATTGAAAGGACGTGGATTCCTCGTTATGGGGAGTTACATTTGAAGATCATGGAGGAGGCTCATAAGACTCGATACTCCATTCACCCCGGTGCTACTAAGATGTATCAAGACATGAAGAAAGATTATTAGAGGACGGGTATGAAACGCGACGTGGCGGAGTATGTGAGTAAGTGCCTTGCTTGCAAGTAAAGGCTGAGCATGAGAAGCCATATGAAAAGATCCAACCATTTGATATACCGGAGTGGAAGTGGGGGCATATCACCATGGAATTTATCACGAAGTTACTGCGTACCGCGACAGGGTATGATGCCATATGGGTGATAGTTGATCGTTTAACAAAGAGTGCTCACTTCCCACCAACCCGCGAGACATATTCCTCTGAGAGACTCACAGATCTATTCATCAAAAAGGTTGTAGCTCGTCATGGTGTACCGGTGTCTATTGTTTCTAATCGTGACACCCGGTTTACATCCAAATTTTGGAATAAATTCCATGATGCTATGGGGACGAGGTTACATATTACCATGACTTATCATCTGCAGCCAGATGGTCAATCGGAAAGGATGATTCAGACGCTTGAGGATATGCTTCGGGAATGCGTGATTGATTTTGGAGGAAGTTAGGATGACCACTTATCGTTAGTTGAGTTCTTGTATAACAACATCTATCATGCTAGTATTGGTATGCCCCCTTATAAGAAGATATACTGTAGGAGATGTACAACACCCGTGTGATGGGGTGATATTAGTCAGAATGAATTGGAAAGTATTGAGGTGATTGAGGCTATCACTGAAAAGCTAGAAAAGATTAAAGCCTTTATGAAGGCAACCAAAGAAAAGAAAAAGTCGTATGCCGATAAGAGACGCAGATCGATTGAATTCCAGGTGGGTGAAAGAGTTATGTTGAAAGTTTCACCTTGGAAAGGTATCATTCGGTTCAGAAAGTGGGACAAGTTAAGATCAAGATATATAGGGACTTTCCGAATCATTACGTGTGTAGGAAAGGTGGCCTATAGGCTGGAGTTACCCAATGAGTTGAGTGGAATCCATCCAACATTTCATGTATCTCATCTGAGAAAGTATTTAGCTGACGAGGATATGGTTGTACCACTAGAGAATATCGAGGTAGATGAATGACTCAATTATGTGGAGCAACCAGTGGCGATCATTGATCGTAAGGGGAAGAGGTTAAGGAATAAAGTGGTTCCCCTATGCGGAAGACTGAAGAAGAGATGAGGCCGCATTACTCTTATTTGTTTGAGGAATAACAAGTTTCAAGGACAAAACCCTATATAAGGAGGGTGGACTTGTAACACCCAGAAATTTTAAAAAAACAAGAAAGAAAGTTGAGGGGTTAAAGTGCGAAAAGGGAGAAAAGACAATTTAACCAAAGTTGAGGGGTTAAATGTGTAAATGGACAAAATATTATATTATGTTTTGTACAAAATGTGTTATGGCTGCCCATAACACCCAACACACTTCTTTTCATCAAATTAATTTGTTCTTGGCCGGTCTATGCCTCGGTTGAATGCTTATGTGTGATTATTTTTTCGGGTGTGTGTGTTTTTGGTGGGTGTCTAGGTGGTTGAACTCAATTTACATTTGGTGTGGAGGGTCTACATGAAAGTTGCATAAGGTGAGTTCTAAAACCCACTTTTTACATGTTTTAACTAATTTTGGGGCTAGAAATGTATGTATGAATGTTTTTTATAAGTGGGGTTTGGTACCCGTATGAATTTGTATGTGTGAATGTGGGTGGGTTATGATTTCGGTGTTCTTGATGATATGGTTGTGTTATGTTCATGCTTTTTTGCTTAGAATGATAGAAATAAGCTTAGAACATGATGATTTGATGACGTTGGGACTGATTATTATGTTGTTAGTGTGAGTTGGTTGCCCATGCGCCTGGATTGGCCCATGTGCCCAAGAGTTGAATTTCCCTAAGTGTAGTCCCAGGTGCCCAAAACCCATGCGCACCAATAGTATCCCTGCGCCTAGAATAGGCTGAATTTGGCTAAGTGTCTATGCACCTAGACTACCCATGCGCCTAAGCACTCATGCGCCTGCATAGTGTGCTCATGCACCTAGAAACGCCTGAAATGACTAAATGATGGGTCATGCGCCCTAATAGTGCCCATGCGCCCAGAACTTTTCCCATGCACCCAGAACTTTTCCCATGCGCCTAAGTGTTCCCATGCGCCCAGAAGGTCATGTGCCTAAGACTTAGAATATTTCTAAATTTTGGGGAAAAGTGAAGTGTTAGGCTTTGGCTTGGGATGTTCCTGGGGTGATATAAGATGACTTTATGATGATGGATGATATGTGATATGTTATGTATGATGATGTGTGATGTGTTATGCTTATGTTTGATGTGTTTTCTTATGTTTCTTATTATGTATTATGATGCGACTTTACATGGTGTGATTTTGATAACGAACATAAAGTATTATCTTAACGAAGCAAAAGATTTAAGATAATGAAAATGGAACATAATGAATTGTTAGCTCAACTGTGTGTTTACAGCGTGTGATCTTGGCTAACCCTTAAGGGATCACACACAGGGGGAGTAGTCTATGTGACTACTCCATACGTATGATATGTGTGATATGGGGTCGTTGTCGCTTAACCCTAGATGATATGGCTTGTGCCCAAGAGGGGGGTTAAGCATATGACAAGACCTAGATAGAAGTGAGAACATAATAAATGTACAAAAAGTGCGTGAGTACGAAACGTGCGATATGTACAAAATGAACGATGATGGAAGAGAATAATTATTACCTTGATGTACATATGATGTGTGATCATGTGCGAAAGAAAGAAAATGTTTTCACGAATGAAAGGTAATATAATGTTTTTCGTAAAATTAGAACTCACTCAGCAATGCTGACTTTTATGTTTTTCTAATTGGTAGGTGAATGTTGCTAAGGATGGCACGGGGCAGCTACTTGGCATTTTTGGATGGCATCCATTTTGCTAAATGATTATGTTTTTGCATCATAATGCGAACAAACAATATTTTGTAAAAATTATGAATTTTTATTATTTTGCAAAAGCAATGAGTGAAATGGTTTTAAATTATTCCGTTGCATTGTTTTAGTAAACTTAAATATATGTTTTATGCTTTATTTGCGATGAATGACCGAGTGTGAGCATCCCGGGAATAAGGCCTTACATTCAGCCTCATGATCTCCTAACTCAAGGACTCTATGAATAACTTGTTCATCTATTCTCAATCTCTCGTTATTCACCTCAACAATGATTACTTCACTTTCTCGTTCTTCTTGAATCTCAGTAGAGTTCCAGAGTCTTTAATATGTTTTTGGTAGATAACAGGCTCCGTCGACAAGGCATAGAAAAGCCTTGATCTTCTTAAGTAGCGGATGATGTCTCAACACCCTTTAGGAACAGGGTCGTCGTTATTTAGAAAAGCACATACATTGTGCTCTATGTACATAAACATGATGAAGATTAGTTTAGAATCAGATATGAGAATATGAACAATTTTAATGATAACAATTAATCAAACATTTCACTATGATATGTTTTACCTTCAAAACAAGGATCTAAAATCAAGTTTATGAGTTCGTTTGATGTTTTAATTCAGTATTTTGAATGATTGTGAAAGTGTGAAAGAGTTTTATGCGTGTGCTTTTCTAGGTGTGAAAAGTGCTTTGTAAAGTGAATTATGAATATTCAGATCAAAAACATCATTTATACTTACTCGGCACATTAATTTGATTTATTTAATGAAGTGAGTCCTACTTTCCTTATTACTTTTCCATGAAATTTATTTATTCTGGAGTTCAATTCTTCCGTAGGACATCTACGGATGCCTAACTTAAAAAAATTGAATTCTTCATTGAAGTATAACTTGATTTTTCATGGATTACCAATCTATGAAAATAGGTTATACTTGTTTTAAAATATTAACTCATTCGTAGTTTACCAATCTACAGAGAGTCATATTTTACTTTATTAAGTTTCGCACTATAGCTTTTGCTGATGCTGAAATTGCACTGTAGCTTATGCCAAAGCTGAAAATGTTATGTAGCTTCTACTGATGTTGAAATGCTAAGTTTGAAACTTCTTTGATTTTATGGTCCTAATCAACTGATCAAACTGATAGAACCATTTATTGCTATTGGACCTTGTTGACTTTATTTTCATGACAATTTGTGCACAAGAAGAAGATTTATAGTTTGAAAAACTTCATGTATCATGCAGCCAAGTTAGTGCTCAAGCTCCAAATTCTTCATTTGATTTTGTTTTGAAAATTTAGATTTTATGTTTTCATGCATTAACTACTCCTTCTAAATTTGTGATTAATGATAAAATGTTGCATTCGTCATAAATTTATGTAGAAGAAAAGCATGAAAGGCACATGACAGTCCAAAAGTTATAATACAAAATAAGGTAAAAGAAATAACATATAGACACATATAATGGGATCCTACTATGACACTAAGCTTCTTCCTGGTTGAATTGATTGTTGAAATGTGACCTGATTCTAGTCCTGATTGCAAGTATGTCTGACCACTTACATCCGAACAAGAGTATTGAATCAACTAGGCATGTTGTTGATCATGTTTTCATGTTTATTAGAGATTAACTATTATGGGCTCCAAATTTAATTCACATTAGAGTATGTCCTCCGTTAGTGAGTCAATTCTTCACTTTTTCACACTTAGAAATGTTAGAACCCTTGAAAGATTAACATTTAGTCTTTTATTGTTTATTTTATATTTTGTACTACTATAGGGACTAGTTTTGTAAATTGTTAGTTCCTTAGTTTCTAGTATAAATAGCTTAGACTAGAGAGAAAGGTAAGAGTTTTTAGTTGTTAACTGCTTTCTTACTCTTGTAATTGTCTTTGCTATATCAATGAAATGTGAATTTGTTGATATTGCTTGATTTGATTACAATTGTTTGTGTTTTGTTGAATTGTTTACATAAATC
>BJCM01000791.1:0-13530 GCA_018326385.1 Flaveria bidentis | reverse complement strand
AGACTCAAGACCTCAATGTACAGTTACCAAAAGCATGGACCTTTTCACCAACTCATGTAAGTTGGTGACCTTACAGAGATGCAGCGGAAAGGTGTCCACCTTTATGGAAAAGTACATCAGATAAAGCATGTGTCAAAAGTCTTCGGAAGAAATCTATCTTCATAAGTTGAAGCTTCGGAAGACTTTGTCTTTGAGGCTTCGAAAGACTTCATATTTAGCTTCGGAAGATATTGGTCTTGGCTTCGGAAGATTTCACACTTAGAATATTTTTATTGCATGTGTGAAACTTCCTAAGCATTCTTCTTCATAGTACTTGTGCAGCATGCAGGAGAGACTTTAGATGTTTAGGTTGCATCAGCCTCTTCATTAATCTCTACACAACACAAGCACACAATGAGGAGAATTGTATTAGAATAGTTAACAGATCAAATAGGGAACTAGTAACACACTAGATTGATACTTAGTTACAAGCAAAATATGAGATAGAACAAGAACAAAAACAACACAAGTATATGGTTTTAAAAAATGTTGTATATTACTCTCAAGTTCTTTTACAAGTATTAAAGCATACAATCTAAAAGTTACAAGGACCTGAGATACTTTATACTACATCCTACAATCGTCCATACTTTGAAGGGCAGCTAAAAACAATTGAACTAGACAACAAGATCAAATGTAAAGTCAAAAGCCAGTTTATCTTTTGACTAGTGACTATGACATGCAATAGCTCACATCCTAATATATTACAAAAAAACAAAAATATATAAAGTAGAAAGCACAAACTCAAGCCTCAATGTACAGTTTACAAAAAACATGGACCTTTTCACCAACTTGTGAAAGTTGGTGAGTCAACAGAGTTGCAGCGGAAAGTTGTCTAGCTTTATGATAAAGTACATCAGATAAAACATGTGTTCAAAAGTATTCGGAAGAAATCTGTCTTCACTTCTTGGCTTTGGAAGACTTTGTCTTTGAAGCTTCAAAAGACTTCACTTTTGGCTTCGAAAGATGTTGGTCTTGGCTTCGGAAGATGTTGGTCTTGGCTTCGGAAGATTTTACACTTAGAGTATTTCTAGTGCATGGTGTAAAACTTTTGAAGCATCTCTACTTTTGTACTTTAGTGCATGCATGCAGAAAAGACTTTGGATGTTTTAGGTGCATCAGCCTTACATAAAACCTTACAGTCTTAGGCATTGTTTGTTTTTTCTGCAACAAAATATTTGCAGTCTATGGACCACATCTGCAGACATCTGCAGGAGAAGAGGTGGACCAAAGGTCTGCAGTCTACAAGAAGAATACTGTTTGTTTTTAAATATCTGAAGACTATAAAAATAGTTTGTAATTAAAATACACCTAATTTTTAAACTTTAAAAATTACTTCAACATTGGGTAATATTCCACTCAAAGATCTCCCATTTTGTTCTAGTGGGCGATCTTGTTACCTAAACCTTTAGAGCTATTACTCACGACTCATATTACATTAGGCATTTCTAGCAAGATTTGATCATTACAAAGGTACCTAATCACATTAGATTCCATCATATTTTAGTCAAGAAAAATATGTTTTCTAAGCAAGGTAATTCTATTTGCAAATATAAGCGTAAGCGCCCACGTCATACTCGTTTCTATAAGCATCGAAAGTGCATCTAAACACAACTATGCACACTTACAGCAACAAAAAACCCACAGATGCATTTTACACACCAAAATGCTTCAATCACTAAATGGTGAGTAAATATAGAAACCGAGGTATAGAAAATTATCTAGAAACATCAAATATAAAGCAACGTATTAACGCGCACACACGTATATTCTTTAATCAAGACCAGATTCAAACTGCCTCAAAACTTGCTTATAAGCAAAAAAAAAAGGTTTTTACAGAAAGTAAAAAGTTTAGATGAACCTCAACAAAACTCAATTTGCCTCAAAACTTGCTCCACAAAATGTCTTCACGTTCTGCTTATGACAATTCTGTTCTTCTATTTGACCTTTTGACCTCCTGAATTGACATTTGCAAATGAGTTACTGATATGTATGTTATTATCAATTTTGACCTTTTGACCTCCTGCGGTGTGATCAAGACCGTGACCTCTCGGTTTCCTGGATCATAATGTCCACCACCATGAACAGGTTCAGGAGTCTAATTAATAGCAACAATTGCAAGATTCATCAAGGATTTAGCTTTCTTTATTAATTTCCCAAGATTTACATCTGCTGGAAAGTTCAACAATCTTTGAAGGCAGGAAGTAGCATTTTCAGTTGCAAGAAATAACATGAATGATTGAAATCTTTTATAGTCAATTACATTTATTCACCAGCTTTTGCTGATGAATGTTTTTGGAACCTTATAACAACTAAACACACATAATATGTGTTAGTTAGGGTTATGGATTAAAGGATGTTGACTCCATTAGGCCTAGATAACCCGGATAGCTGGACATATAAGGCAAGTGAATTGTTGAATATCACAACTCTCTAGATGCATAAATTTATTGTGTTTGTACATTTGTAAATTAGTGTTTGTAAACCTAAATTTTGATCGTAAATATAGGGTTGTAAATCCCTTTTTAATATATGACATTTTACGAAAAATATGATATGATTTTGATTATTCCGCTACATATATGATTTGAAACCAAAAAATGAATGATTGAAACAAACCGGTCACATGACCCTGAAGTAGGGGTGTGACACACAAACACCATTGGTCTCTATTTTTAATATTTAGCTTTAGCAACTTTACCCATTACAACAAACTTCTATTCATAATAGTTGTGCTACCTAAAACTTTAACCTAGCAATCTTTTGTTGATATTTTTTATCGTCCAAGACAACAAAACTATAAATTTACACGCATATATCATTTAAAAATTCTTCAATATACTAACTATAACTTCATTAGACATGAATGACACATGACATTTTTTAACGTTAAAAATTAACATGCAATCAACAGTGGACCCAACGTGCAATCATGTCACATAATTTTGAACTAAGTTAGTAGGTTTTTCATTCCTGTGGACCAAACTTGAAAATTGACCAATATAGTCAATTTCTCACATATATAATTAGAAAATTTTGGATGTCAAAGATTCTTACATGTGTTTGAATATGGAATTTTTTTGATAAAGCTATAGTTCTTGAAACAATTATACACCTTAGTGTTGGGTAGTAATCGAATTAGTATGGAATCAATGAATCTAGAACAATATTTGACACTAGTTATGGGTTTCTAGTAACTAGTGGCTATGATTTATAAATTCAATTTATAATAATTTTAAAGCATATGTATTATGCGCTAACTTTTATGTGTTGTTCTCATCATAGACGTACAAGCATAAGATAGGTTTGGTGCTATAAGTTGTTACATACTCTAACTCTTTTAGAAATATTTGGTTGCACACACATATGTAGTCCAAGTGAACTTGTTTAGTACCCACCTCTACACTTTCAGCAATCCTCCATGTCAAGCCACCGACACAAGTGTGCATTCGTTATAAATTGGCCTCATCAGATCTTCATGTCGCAAACCACATGTCATAACTATAGCCACTTTCACATAAGACAACTCATAATAGAACACTCGAGAAAGCCACACCATTATTTGTTAACGATGATGCATCTCTATAACTTGTTTTATACCATATCTATCTCTATCTTTAAAATTTTATAGATTTACGAATAACGCTTATTTAAATATAAAGGCCTAATATTTATCACTCTCCATAACTTTTATGTGTGCCTAAGAGAGAGAAAAAATAATAAATATTTTTTATGAGTGGAGTAAAGACATAGATGAAGAATAAGATGTGAAAGGTTAATCAAATTTAGAGATAAAATTTTAAAAGATATATATAATGTTTAGTTAAATTATAAAGGTATAAATTATATAGATAAAAATGGAATTCTTATTGTGAGAACATTATCCTTAACTTTAAAATTATATTAAGAATCACTATTTTTCCTCTTTCATTTTTAATTATCTAATATTTTTAATACTTATTATTTTTTTTAATTTTTATTTCACTCATAACCAATTTTAAAAATATTAATAAAGATAAATATATTTTATCAAATATATAGATAAACAATTGTTTTTTATTTGTACTACACTTATAATCGCTAATAAACATTCCATATAATATAATAAACACATTTATAAATATATATATATATATATATATAACCTTCTGTTAATACTCTGAATGCTATTTAACAAACACAAACTTACTATTTATATATATAAAAGCTTCTGTTAATACTAGATAACATATGCATTCATTCAACCAAACTATTTTGTTTAGGTGAGAAATAAACTTAGTTAATAATACGAGTCGTAAAATGAAACATATGTATATAAAAGTGTGAAACAATAACACCCTTAATTTAGGAAAGTATGGGTGGGTCTTGAAATCAGCCCTAGGCCACGGATGAGGAGCCTAACATTTCATCCCCTTGTCATAACCCCCTTTTTCATTCCACTATATAAACACCCCACACCCCTTTTCTCTCATTCAACATCATCATCATGCCCCAACGCCACAATCCCCACGCCACCCTCACCGCCACCGCCACCACCGCCACCGCCACCACCGCAGCCGCCGCCGGCCTCACAGAGACTCGCTACCGCGGCGTCCGTAAGCGGCCGTGGGGCCGTTACGCCGCCGAGATCAGAGACCCGGGGAAGAAGAGCCGTGTGTGGCTCGGCACATTCGACACCGCCGTTGAGGCGGCGCGTGCGTACGACGCCGCGGCGCGTGAGTTTCGCGGCGACAAGGCGAAGACGAACTTCCCTACGTCCACCGAATTACGTCTCCCGACGGTGGCCGCGAAGAAGACGACGGCTAGAAGCCCTAGCGGCGGAAGCACTAGCTCCGTCGTCGATCCGCCGATCGCCGCCGTGCGTCTCCCACCGTCGCCACTGGACCTCAGCCTCTCGCGTTTCCCGATGACTCACTCGTTGCTCATGCTCCATTCGCAGATCAACGCCTTCAGATCCGTCGATAATGATCGGAAACTCACCGTCGCTCAAAGCGACTCCGATTCCTCATCGGTGGTCAATTTCAGCTGCGATTCCGATCGTGCACCACAACAGAAAGCCTTTTCTCTCGACCTCGATCTCAATCTCCCCCCACCGGAGGTCTCATGATCGATCTCCTCCATTTTTGATTGCAGATCGTATGAAATTTAGATAACAATGAGAATGTAGTAGCAATGTAGGATTGAAATCAAATTCAGCCTGACGATGTTTCATGTATATACATTATGATGATGATGAACAGAAATCACCATATCGAATTTGCTTTTGATATCAGTCAACAGATGATGGGGATTTGAATGATTGAATTGATGCTGTTGAATTTGTTACGAATGCATTGGTTGTAACGTGTGCAGTGGCTGTTGTACTTTGGTTAGATTTAGTTTCCAAATGTGCAGACAAGTGTAGGCGCATGGGAATTGCATTGCTGCAACAGAAAGGAACGAACGGTTTTTAGTGATGTAATGAGATAAAATAAAATCTAAAGTTTTGGAAATATAATTAAATAATAAGAAATTTTAGTGCTAAGGGTGACGATTTTAAATACGTTGGTGTAGTTTGTTGAGTATATATGAAAAGATGGATGTTTGAGTGACTGATTTAGAAAGATTATAATAAGAAACTCGTTCCGTTCAGGTATTAATTTTATTATAAACAGATAATTGTAAATACTTAATTGCAACGAAAAATAAATATTTAATTTTTAACGGGTTTTGCATTTTGTTTTGTGTTTGAATACGTGTTTATCAGTCAATTCTCGTGATTGTTAATTATTATACTACTTGGTCAATGTTGGAATATCGGCTTCTAATAACTCTTGTTTAATTATCCATCACTTTTGTCCGTTTAATAAGTAAAATAATCGATTTGATGGCGTGTTTACTATTCTTATCTTTTTTTCCCTTAATAACAAACTAGACGTCTAAATCTCGACAAGTTTATGAAAACATTCAGGTGAAATAATAATCTAGCCACTAGAATATCGGGGGAGATTTGATCTAAATGTGATTTTAGATCCTCTTTACTAAATTTAAATTGTTAATTTGCATGTAATGTTATATTAATCAATTTGGATAGATGTATAAGTCTAAACCACATAAATCATATTTTGATATTTTCTTTGTTTCCTTGATAATTATGTTTATGGGCGACACATATAGATTGCACTAAAATGTCCATTAAAGACGTATTTGTTTAGCTTATTTAACAACACTAATTGATAAATGAGATAAATGACTTCCATTGCGTATTGTGTAGTATGTCAGGAAATAATCTAGGAGTTGCACTTGAAAGTGTCGATATCTTAACATTAGCATCTTATTCCACAAAACACATTAAAATGTATTCTATTGAAAAGTGATTCAAACTTTTGAGCACGTGAGAATTTGCATGCATGCATGTGAAGTTATTTATTAATTTGAATAAAGCCTATCGGCTAGTTTGTTCGTTTGAGTCCGAGTCTGTAGGGCGGTTAGCTAGAGTCCTAGTATTCCGATTTCTTTATGTTACCGTTAGTTTCTTGTTCTATTTAAGGGTTGCTTTGTTCTTCATGTAATGCACATAAACTTGAGAATAATATCAAGTTCTTTCACTTTCTCTCTATTATTCTTTTTTACAAATACCAACAAATTTGGTATCAGAGCACAGTCTCTGATAATCATCAATGGCTGAAAATACTTCCAACAATCAAACTACTGCTTCGCTCATTCCTGTGTTCAAGGGTGACGACTACGAACACTGGAGTCTCCGCATGAAGACCATCCTACGCTCTCGGGAGTTGTGGGATGTGGTGTATCTCGGGGTGACTGCCGTTCGTGATGGTTCTGGAGATCTCAGAGAAGTTAAAAGAAAAGATGCTCTTGCTATGGCGATTATCCAACAAGGTGTTCATGAAGAACTTTTTTCCTATATTGCTACTGCTGATTCTGCAAAACCACATGGGATACTCTTCGCATAGAGTATCAAGGAGACTCGCAAGTCCAAGCAATTAAACTACAAAATCTCCGTCGTGACTTTGAAAACTTGATGATGAAAGAAGATGAGAAAGTAGGAAACCACTTTTCTCGGGTGATGGCTAATGTTAGCCAACAACGAGCATACGGTGAAAAAGTCCCAGATCAAAAGATTGTTGAGAAAGTCCTTCGAAGTCTATCATCTCGGTTTGATTATGTGATACCATCTATTGAAGTTGCTTTGGATCTTGCAACCGTGACCCCCATAAAACTCATGGGACTTCTACAGTCCCAAGAGGAACGAATACTTGGTTGCACTCCAATAGAGCACAAATCAACCGAGAAACAGGAAGATCAAGCTCTTCAAGTTATCCAAGAAGCCTTCCGACCAGCCCGAGGTCAAGGAAGAGGACAATCATATACTAGAGGTGGAAGAGGACGTGGAAGGAATGCCTTCGATCGAAGTAAAGTTCCACAATGTCATGTATGCCAAAAATATGGACACTTAAAAAAGGATTGTTGGTATAATGAAGAAGCCCAAGTGAACGTAGCCGAGGATGAAACGAATGTGGAAGAACAAGAGCAGGAAGATCAACACCTCCTCTTAGCGAACGTTCCCCCTTATGATGAATAAATGTTGATGACACTTACTACAAAACTAGGTAAATCCACCCATCTTTGGTTTGTTGATTCTCTATGTTCACATCATATGACAGGTGCTCGAGATCACTTCACCTCCTTCAATGAATCATTCAAGCTGGATGTGCACCTCGGTGACAAGAAGAAATTAGCAGTTGAAGGTCGGGGCACCGTGAAAATCATCACTGGGGCAGATACATTCAAGATTTTGGAAGATGTGTATTAGGCACCCAAACTTGAATATAATCTCCTCAGCGTTAGGCAAATGATGAAGAAAGGATATGTTGTTTATTTTGATCATGGCAAGTGCACTATTAAAGAGAAAGGGGGTTCAGGCAGAGAAGTTATTCAAATATCAGTGGCTAGCAATAACATGTTTGTTCTTGATGCAACATGTATGACCATCATTCATAATGAAGCTCAATTAAATAAACGAGATGTTGTAGCACAGGTATGGACATCTTCATTATGATGGTCTAAAACAACTCACAGAGAAGAGAATGGTGTTGGGAATGCCTAAGATAAATTCATCTTTAGCTTGTGAAGCATGTTTAGTGGGGAAACAAACTAGACTACCTTTTCAGGCTACATCTTGGCGTGCAAAAGAGAAATTGGAGTTGATACACACACATTTATGTGGACCTATGGAGGTGCCAAGTTTGGGTAAAAGTCTGTACTATCTATTGTTCATTGATGATTTTACTATAATGTGTTGGATATACTTTCTAGCTAATAAATCTAATACTTTCTTAAAGTTTAAGATTTTTAAAACAATGGTGGAAAAGGAGGCCAATCACAGTATCAAAGTGTTAAGGTCGGATAGGGGAGGAGAAATTTGTTCACATGAGTTTAATATGTACTGTGAGCAAAATGAAATTAAAAGAGAATTGATCACACCCTACACACCTCAACTCAATGATACTGCTGAAAGAAAGAACAGAACCATTATGGGACTCACTCGTAGCATGCTTAATTATGCAGGCTTACCTAAATTCTTTTGGGCAGAAGCAGTTGTTACTACCATCTATCTTATTAACAGGCCACCAACAAAGGCTCTTGTTGGACAAACTCCATATCAAGCGTGGTCAGGACATAAACCATTAGTTAAACACCTACGTGTTTTTAGGTGTATTGCTTATGGTCTAGTCCCTACACAATTAAGAAAGAAGTTAGATAACCAGTCTAAAAGAAACATATTTATTGGTTATTCTTGTCATGGTCATGGGTATTGTCTATATAATCCAGACACACAAAAGTTCAGCACCAAAAGAGATGTTGTCTTTTTAGAATACTTTAAATGGAAATGGAAAGCAAAGCCAGTACAAACAAAAATTGAAAATGAGCATTCTTATGGTAACCTTTTCCCCCATGAATTGTCACATAACATTATTCATGAAAGTACCACCACCAACTCTACTTTACCACCTACCTCAACCTCTTCAAGACGCCCTACACAACCCATATCAGTCTCAACTCTACCACCGTCTGAACTTGTCTAATCAAACCTATCCTCACCCAAAGCCGACACCTCCAAGAGAGTAAGCAAACCACCTATTTGGTTACGAGACTATCATAGTGGACAGGGCCTGTCTGATGAAGAAGGTGACCTAACAGCCTGTCAATTTGCCCTTAATATCACTGGTCCCTTAACTTATGAGGAAGCTGCTTTACATGCTCATTGGCAAGCAGCGATGAGAAGGAAACTTACAGCCATTGAAAAGAATCGCACCTGGGAATTAGTATGCCCACCTGAAGGAAAGAATGTTGTGGGAGTCAAATGGCTTTATAAGATAAAGGTTGATGCAGATGGTAAGTTGTTAAAACATAAAGCTCGCCTAGTAGCTAAAGGCTGCTCTCAGTAAGAAGGCATTGATTTTCAAGAAACGTTTGTACCTATGGCAAGATTCGAAACCATCCGCATTGTGCTATCTGTTGCAGCTCACATGGGTTGGGTTATACATCAACTAGATGTAAAGTCAGCTTTCCTCAATGGGAACTTAACTGAAGATATATATGTGCACCAACCGATGGGCTTTGAAGTTAAAGGTCATGAAGAGAAAGTATACAAGCTACACAATGCCTTATACGGACTCAAACAAGCTCCAAGGGCCTGGTATTCCAGAATTGACTCCTATTTCTGTTCACATGGTTACTTGAGAAGTGAAAGTGAACCAACTCTCTATGTGCAAAAATCAGGTACATCTGATGTTCTTTATGTCTGTTTATATGTTGATGATATTATATACACCGGTTCATCAGATACACTTGTTCAAAAGTTCAAGAAAGGGACGATGGAGGAGTTTGAAATGACTGATATGGGACACTTAAATTTCTTTCTTGGTTTAGAAGTAAAACAAACCGAGAAAGGAATCTTTGTCTCAAAAAAGTAAATATGTTAAGACCCTTTTAGAAAAGTTTCAACTAAAGGGGTGTAATTATGAGCAAGTTCCAATGACTCCATCAGAGAAATACATGGTTGAAGATGGTGAAGAGAAAGTAAATGCAACTTTGTATAGGAGTATGGTTGGTGGTCTTATGTATCTAACAAATACACGACCTGATATCACTTTTTCAGTTGGAGTGATTGCCAGATATATGCAAACACCATCTAGAGCACATTTATGGGCAACAAAGAAGATACTCAAGTATGTTACAGGTACTAGTGCATATGGAATTTGGTACACACAAGATTCTGCTATCAACTTCAAGGATATTCAAATAGTGATTGGGCTGCTTGTGTGGATGATTGGAAGAGTGTTTCTGCTAATGTATTTATGATTGGAATGGGAGCTGTTACTTGGAGCTCAAAGAAGCAGAAGACTGTAGCATTATCAAGCACAGAGGCTGAGTATGTGGCAGCCACTAATGCTGCTTGTCAGGCTATTTGGATTCGAAGAATATTACAAGATCTTGGTATGGTGCAGGAAGAAGCAACTACTATTACTTGTGACAGTCGTTCAGCTATCTGTTTGGCAAAAAATCCTACCTTACATAATCGCTCAAAACACATTGACCTCAAGCATCATTTTATACGTGAAACCGTGGCTCAAGGAGATGTGACTTTGGAATACTGCAGTACTAATGAACAAGTTACAGATATCTTGACGAAGGCTTTGACTAAGGAGAAATTTGTCTACTTTCGACACAGACTTGGAGTGGGAGAATTTGAATCAAGGGGAGATATTGAAAAGCGATTCAAACTTTTGAGCACGTGAGAATTTGCATGCATGCATGTGAAGTTATTTATTAATTTGAATAAAGCCTATCGGCTAGTTTGTTCGTTTGAGTCCGAGTCTGTAGGGCGGTTAGCTTGAGTCCTAGTATTCCGATTTCTTTATGTTACCGTTAGTTTCTTGTTCAATTTAAGGGTTGCTTTGTTCTTCATGTAATGCACATAAACTTGAGAATAATATCAAGTTCTTTCACTTTCTCTCTGTTATTCTCTTTACAAATACCAACATATTCCTGTAATTAAGAGAACATCACTTAACTTTATTTGAATGTGGTATAGTAATGACCCTAATTAATATTACGTATATAGAAGAAAAGCTACAACATAGTCGTATGTTAACTCTATCTCACACGTCTCTTTTTTATTTCATCAAATGCTTGCCTTTACACATCTCACTCTTTTTTGTGTATCACCCTATTTTCAGGTTTCTATTCTATGCGACAAGCACTTTGGTCCTTATGCATCATCCTTCTAATTATGTATAGTGTCAGTGACGGATCCAGAAATTTTGTTCACGAGGGGCGGAAATTTTAAGTGTCATTAGGCCACCGCAAATGGGTCGGGTCGGTTCAATAAAAATCATTTTTTTCTTGTTAGATGGGTCGGGTCGGTTCATTGACGTAAAAAATCGTTAAAATGGTCCCAAACTCGTGATTTTGCGTATATGTATAATATAATAAAAATCATATTGAAGCAATTATACTCATGAAAGTGGTGATATGTGATGTTTGAAACAATTATACTTATAAATTTGGTGACATGTTCAACATGTTTTAGATATATTATTATCAAATATATTTATCTTGATATAATTTTTTCTTCCTACTAATTACATGATTATTTGAGAGTGAAATTAAAAAAATGCATTCAATTACAAACCCGGTTAGGCGGTTAGTAAGAAAATATAGTTCGCCGGCCTGTCAGAAGATCACCAGACCCAATGTAGTTCTACTTCAAACAATATATTTGAGATAACTTTGCTCTTTCTTTAGTTTCAAGAATTTTAAAAGGGGTGGTGGCAAAATTTTATGAGGGGCGGTCAGAATTTTCACGTATATATAACACTGGAAAAAAAAATTAGGGTGTGCGGCTGCCCCTTCCCTTGGCTCTAGATCCGCCAATGTATAGTGTTAGTAGTGACATATGTTTATTGCTATATATATGAATTTATTAAAATATTTCAATTCAAAACCGATATCTATTCAAAATCTCATACATGAAGACAATCTTGATGTTGGAGTGGGTTGCAAAGGGGTTGGACGGTTGTTTTGAGAACCCACTTATATGATATCCTACATGAAAGATAAAATGAAAGAGAATAAAGTTAAATCAAGGGTTTTTAGTTCATCAGATCAATTGTTGTTCGTATATGGTTCATAATATATAGATCAACTGTTCATTTGAGCATATGGCTATGTAACCCAGTGACACTGATTGTATCTCACAAAAATCTTGTGGCTTCAAATCCTTATAAGCGTAACACTAGATTGTATTTAAGAGAAAAAAAATAGGTGAGGACAAATAAAAACTACTCATTCGATTTTGAAATAAATGTATATACATTAAATGTACATAGATTTAAATGAATACAAACAAGGTCTTCAATAAGTAGTGTTTTTAACTTTGTTCTTCAACAAGATCTTCTTGTAGTCCCCTTGGATGCAAATATAAAAATAATTAACGTTGACAATTATGACTACAAATTTTTGTTCAATACAAATCTCTTAAAACAAATTTCACGGCTTCATTTAGATAACACATTTATCTCGTAAGGTACAACATGCAAATCAATATGTATTGCTATTGAAGGTCACACGCTTGAGGTTACATCGTTAATCAGTATATTAGAATTTGAAAAAAAAAATATAAATGCAGTTTTGAGGGTACTCTCTCTAATTTCATTAGAAGAAAGAAATATGCTGAAGTTTGTCTGGTTGGTGTGGCTTTTGAGCAATGCTAATAGGTTTTCTCCCTCCTTAAAATAGACCTTTTTGTTTATTATATAATTATACAAACCGTAACTTAACTTTCATACCCTTTAATCTTACAACTATTAAGAGTTAAATGACATACTAAATCATAACAACAATTGACTTTTAAGGTCTCATGAAACATCTTTAAGAGGTTGTACAACAATCTATTAGTGAAAACAAGTTACTATTAGTTATAATATGATTAGTGACATAATATTATTTAACCACTCAATTTCTCATTGATCTCAAAGTTAGTAAAACCCTTGACCACTTTTCCAAACAATTGAATTCTTTATGAAGTTGAAATATATATATACTTTTCTTCAAGTGGGAGCAAGAGAAGCATAGAACAGCCTATTAAATTTTATTGATGAATTTTTTCAATCCCTAGTATGTTAATATGTAGTTTGTTATATTTATGCATTTCTTAAATATTTAAATATGATAACATTTAGTATTTTTTAAGAAAAAATCAGCCCCTTTTAATTGATTAAGTTTTAATTTTTTTCTAACTACACTTTTCTTTGAATGGTTCTAACTAGTCCTAGTCTTATTTTTCTTTGAACAGTTTTACTAGTCCTACTTCATTTTAGTTGCTCGACCTTCTACATTTTACCTAGATAAACGATATAACTTTTATCTCGCCGGCATTTGTGATTGTGTTATTAAAACATCCTTCATTTCTAAATGAGCTCCCCC
>BJCM01000790.1:0-10706 GCA_018326385.1 Flaveria bidentis | reverse complement strand
ACGTGTATGCAAATCTTAACGGAACTAACGGAGTTGGATAACGGAAATTTACCGGATATCACATTATCCCCATGTTGAAAGAATTTTCGTCCCGAAAATTGCGTTACATGGTGAGAAGTGTTCAATCACTGGTCTACTGCATTGGCACATAGAAATCGAAATCGAGTGAGTTTTGGATGAGTTGTCACAATTACGGCTAATTTTTTTTGTTTTATTCATAACGGTTATTTTTTTTGTTTTTGTCATAACGGGCTATTTTACTTATTATAAATATATTTTATTCACTTGAGAATTTCTCTCAAATCATACTTAATCATCTTTCAAACATTATAACTCTCTTCTAAACACAATTCAAAATTCAATTCTCAATGGATCCAAGAGCTCTATTCTCTTTCACAAAAATGTTAAACGATAAAACTAATGAAGAATACTCACATCAGCAACCCGGGTTCTCCCAATATCAACACCCTAGGTTCTCCTAATCCCACAACCCGAGGGATTCATAAATCTCCAAAAATCTAGAGCATTCCTACTTGTTCAACAACCTGGGGCATTCTCATATGTTTAACAACCTGTCTTTTCACAATTTTTACAAGTCGGGGGATTCTCATATCTTTAACAATCTCAATCTTCATTGGAAGATTATCAACAATATCAAGCATGACTTAAACATAAAGAGCTTCAAAAAATGCAATAAACACAATCACAATCACATAATAAACAATTAATTAATGAAGCACCTTCCTCACCTAAAAAAACACCAACAAAGAAGAAAGGGAAAGGGAAAGAAAAGTATGTCCGTATCAAATGGGCAGCTAATGACGAAGTCTTGTTGGCTAAGGCTTATGTAGCCATTTCTGAAGACCCAATAATTGCTAATAGTCAAAACTAACATGCATATTAGGGGAGAATAGAACAACATTACAATGCTGAGAACTTTCAAATTTCATGAAATGCTCACAACACTGGGCATATGATTAAAGAAAAGGTTGTTCACTTTAATGCATCTTATGTCTGTATCAAATCACAATACAAAATGGTTTATTAGAAGACCAATATATAATCCAAATAAAATATGATTATACGAAACTAATAATGTTGCCTTCACATTTGAACATGTGTGGGTATAGTTAATGACATTCTAAAGTACTATGAGCCTACAAAAATGTATGATTATCAAGCTTTCAAAAAAACAAAGACAAACAGTATAAAAGAGTATGTCTCTTCTGCTTCGGATGCCAACTTTGACAATACTCTCAAATCAACTCAAGGCGAAAACAAAATGTTGAAGAAACAAATAAACTAAACATTAATCCTTCTTCTTTTTTGTTCGTTTACATGTACTGACGTAAACGTCAAGCAATACTGTGTTCTGTAACTTCCACTTCCTATCACCACCGTCTCCCGTCATCGCAGGTCGCCGGATGGTCAACGGACCCTCTTGTGGTTCCGTCGATGTGACTTCTTCCACTAGATTTGTCTCCATGTTTTCATACTCGCACCATTGATGATATATGTCTTCACTGCAAAACACATTTGTTTTAGATAGCTCCTCTACATATGATGGAAGCTCATTAAGTCCCATACAACCTTTCATGTATATGCTTCTTAGACCACCTAGATTTCCCATTTCTGCTGGCAACACGCTCAAACTTACGCAATCTGATATATCCAAGATGCTTAGCTTTTCAAGTCTTGTGATTGATTCAGGCAGCTTTTCGAGTTTTGTACAAGATCGAAAACTAACATATTCCAAATTTGTTAACTTACCAAATTCCTCGGATATCTCATGCATTTCGTTGCAGTTGGTGATGCTCAAAGTTTTAAGGTGGATACAACCACATAGTAACTCCGGAAATCTCAGTAAATCGTGACAGTAATCCATCTCAAGTTCAACTAGACTTGGCCAGACATTGAGGTTGTTACTACTGCGTTCAGTTTCAAAAGCACTGCCTATTTTGCACATGATGAATGATGCTTTCTGCAACTTTTCTAGTGCTAAAATGGGTGTGCTAAGTGAAGATATTGCAGCGCGTTCCAGCCTAATCTTTGATAGATTGGATAAAGAGCCAATAAGGGGGAAGTTCTCGATGTATGTTGGGTATAAACCGTCGTTTGTTATGTTTAGAATCTTCAACTTTTGTGTTTCCTTCATGAAGGGTGGCAGGGTGTAGGTTTTCGACTTTATGTTCAACACCATAACTTCAACTTCAGGGACTTTCATATCTCCCCATCTTGAAGAGAACAAGTCTCCTGCAAAAAGCGTTTATAATCAACTATACACATCATAATATAAACTAACCATGATTCACAATGTGGTAAATCTTCACTTTTGAAACAGATTTACGGGAGTGAAGCAAAACCTGTGGAAATAGACAATATGCAGGCTTGCATGGGTTCTTGCACTTTCAAAATTGATGCTGGCAGATCTTCTCTGTGTGTAGTTATAATCAATCTTTTCCTCTGTGCAATGGGTACTTCTGGTCTGCTACTTAGGTGAATAGCAAGCTCCCTCAGCAAATCATGCTGTGTGACAAATTGCCGGTTGCAGTAGTTAACTGTCGCACCTGAATCTGTCCTAAAACTAAACAATTTGAGGATAACATTTTCGAATAAACATATACACTGAAAGCAAAAATGCAGTCTTAAATTTAACTGAAGTTCTTCAGCTAATAGCTGATATAGATCGTCATGCAGCAGTATAACAGTTTGTACCAATAGCTCGTTCAAACTTAGAAGATCCAAACTAGGATTAACTATACTTTGTCATTCACTCGGGAAACCAGTTAATATTCTACACCATCAAAACCACTTCATACATCAAGTTAAATAAGATGTACAATTTTGGTGATGTAAGTTGAGAAGAAAGTAATTTGATTGTGTAACCTTAAAAGTCAGAGTGCACCCATATGCATATAAAGTAATGAATAAAGCTTATGTACCTAGTAGGCTCAAGATTAACAAGATTTCTTAATGAAAGTCCAACAATATTGTCGAACGTATCGTAGCCCTCATCAGCATGGTTGTATAAATGCACCCACATATCTAAAAGGGCGCTAGCAGGGATCCTGTGATCATCTGGGAATAAGCCAAAGTCCATATAGCATTCCTTAAGGTCGTTACCCAATGTTGTGAAGCTTCTTTCTAGAGACTTTCGTACTTGTTCATTCAAATCTAGAACCAAAGTATCACGAGACAGAGTTCTTTGCATAGATTTCCATGCAGACTCATCTCTCCCATTTAAGGAACCGCCCACCAGTGTAAGGGTGAGCGGATGATTCTTACAACGTTTCACAATCTGCAAAGAACAGTTAGTCCCAAGATTAGAGAACAGATAGGAAGAACTACATAAGAAACATTACTTCTTTATCATGTGAAATTAGTTTCTAGTCTTTATTATATTTATTATAACCAGTGACATTTTCATATCAAGTAAAAGCTTTCAAGTCTAGAATTATGGTTCAATCATGGAGCATTATTCATCTGTGACTGAAAAATCAAGTTTTTGAGTAGGGTGTGCAGAAAATTGATCCCTCTCAGCAAATGGGAGACCAATGGTGTACCTGCTTTTAAAGGATATTCTTGTCATCATGTTATTAGTGTAATTAAAACAATTGCTCAAACTTTATGTGTGTATATGGGTCGAATAAGGTCTTGTTTAGAGGTATTGGCGCCAAAATAACTGCCGACATAACTGCTATGTAAGTGTGATGTAGGAGGGTATAAATACCCCGTGTACTCGACAATCTAAATGTGTATGCATATTCCTTTTGTGTGTTCTTTCTCTGTGAACATACTGTTTGCAGTGTGTGTTCTGCATTCGAGAATCAATTAAGAAATCTGTGATAGATCTCTCACCTGCGAGGTCTATAGATGTGCCAAAATGTTCCATTGGTTGGGTATGTTAACATTTTTGTGAAAGATTAACATGAGCACTAGACTCAACTAAGCCCCTATTCTCCAAGTAGTAAAGAATAGATCATTTTGTTACCTGATTCACAATATTCTCATCAATAGTAATTGTTGGTCTCTTGTTGCATTCAGAAAATGCTGAGCGACGAAAGAGGATCTTTGCATCTTCATCGCTCAAATGATCAAATTCAAACACATCATATTTGCGAAACTTCTCCCTAGATGTGACCAAGATTTTACATCCATTGATCTTTAATGGAAAGTAATCAACAAATGATTCATCCCACACATCATCCACTACTAAAAGCATAGGTCTTGATACTTTCTCAAGCAAAAAGTTCCCCAACTTATGTTTTGCATCTTCATCACTTTGAAATGGAATCGTCTGACCCGATGAGTTTGGATTAAAAAGATCATTGACGATTACCATAAAGTTGGGTTTCTCTGAAACTGTCAAAAAGAAGATGTTTTCCCCAAATTTGTCTGTCCAATTAAGGTAAAACACATGTTAGTATCAAACAAACAAAACCATAGAAATTTTCATCAATGATGAATTTTACTTTACTTTGAATTTCAGCATCATGGCAAAGCATGATCACCAAAGTAGTCTTCCCACATCCACCAGCGGCTGCAACAACCACAACCGAGCTTTCATCATCATCAAGAACCTTAACCTTGAGCTTCTTCAGTGGTTCATCAAACGCCACGATCCCTGCAGGAAGGATGGGAACACGCCAACCGAATTTCGCCCTTTCTGTTGATGAATAGTACCCGAATTGTTCTCTTCTCGAAACTATCTGATATATCTTTTTGACATCCATGGATAAACGTTCCAACTTTAGGTTCACATCATCCACTCCCACACCCACCTGACTCACATCCGTAGTTAAACCACCCATTTTCCGTATCACATCATTCAATTCGACAAGCGCCTGCTTAATATCGCGGCTCTGATCCGCTTGAACTTCAAGCTGAAAGAATGCTAACAACTGGTTGTTCACATATTTCAGCTTCAAAGAGTGAGTGAACTGCTTGAGGAAATCCCACTTTATTTTCCAGCACTTTTCAACAAGTTTTTCGGCTTTCTGGATTTCATTTATGAACATATCGGATTGTTGCTTCGGGCGAGCCAGTATCCGGTTCAACTTCACGACATCGTTGATGATCGGGGCTATCGTCTGTAAGGTACGTTGGAGTTGGTCCAATTCAGGTTTGAAATTGGCAGTTGTTGTCACTGCAAATGCTACCATTTTAGTAAGATTGGAAATGGATTCGGAAAGAAGAGGATCCACAAGAAGATCCATTGATTTCTGTTTCTTGTGATGAACAGACGTAAATCAACCACACAAACAGTTTTTATGGATCTTTTGATATGTATTGAACTTTGAAAGTAAGGAAGGAAACAGTTGCTGTTCAGAAAGAAACAAAAGGATAAAAAAGACTACCGTTGACGTTTACTAACCATATAAAAAATGTTTTTAAAAGCCCAGAAATTTTATTAAAAAATCGTTGGTCGTACTTTATTTGGAAAGAGGGTGATATATTCCGATCTTTTGACCAACTTGCGTTAAGTTTGTCATTTAAGTTAAAAGAGTTTGTTTTTTTTTACCTCTAAAAGACTTTAAAACTATTGATGTTTTAATAATTTATGTAGTTTGATTATGTGTTTGTATGATATACAATTTTAGCGGGATAAAAGTCACGAGAGGTGTTTGTAAACCAACGTTGCTCTGAAGGATAGTGCAAGACAAGATTAGGGAGTGGTTGTTGACTAATATTGTCAATGTTTTTTATTGGTATCGATTCTGATTCGGTGATAAGGATTGAAACAGTTGACTTGATTCACAAGAATTTAAGATCAAAAACTATCCAATTCGAGCAGGGTGAGGCTCCGAATACAAAGAACAATTCAGATTTTAAATCTCTAAAACATCAAAGACAAAACAAAACAAAACAACAAGAAACTAAGATATTTGAACTAAGAGGGGGAGCAGTTATTCTCCATCTCCTAACTCCCTGAATTTTTTGAATTAAGGTTGAATCTGATCTGGAGTATACTTGGGTTTGTATCATTCAGTTATTTGATTTAGTTTGATTATTAGTTGATTGTGTTTTTATTTGGTGTTCCAATCCACATCTAAGGAGGTTACGTTTGCTTACAAGTTGGTTTAGCATAAATAGGGTCATTGCCTCATTGGTGTCATTGTATTTGTGTGTCAAGTTTTTATAATACAAGAAAAAGAGTCGATCTTTGTTAAGGTCAATATCGTGTATGTATCCAATTTTGTGCCTAAGTTCCAACCGAACTAAAAGATCTTTTTTCTTCTTTCTTTCTTTTAATTGAGAAAAATGATAAGAGCATCATAATACATAAATAAACATAAAATAAAAAGTCTGAAGCATGAAAAAATGATGTAAAATTTCTATAAATATTCTTCAAGAACTACTAGTAACAATCATCCCTCCCTTTGCACATATGTATATGATTCAGGCTGCCATAAGTTTATCTACACTGTCTTGTGAGCAGCTTCGCTAATCGAGCTGCTGGCTCAAACAAAGACAAGAAGCCAAGACGCAAACGCTTAAAAAGGCTCAACTGTTCTCCATCATGTGGCATTGATTCGTCTTCATAATCTTCATAACGCTTTCGTTTGCCACGCCTATCATTCTTGCATACTAGAGATCCTTCGCTTGTAACAGTATCCTGATAAAACAAGGCAAATCATATTTAGCAAAAGTCTAGAGGTGACAATTTCAACTTTTCAGCATGGAAACAGTTAACTTAGGTTGTATTTCATTACTACCTGGTGAAACAGTAATGTATAACAAAAGGAGCTAATAACAGGTCAACGGGTCAAAAGTCCCTCCATACGCATACTATTTTACTAAAAAAACTGTATAACTATTTGAAATGTTACAATCAAATTTAATAGATTATTTGTTCAAAAAACAAAATTTGAAAAAATGTACAAAAACAAGCATGGTGCCCGAAAACATGAATATTGCAAGTACAAAAAGAAACTTACAGTTGTTATTCCAGTTAAATCATGGATGCTATTTTTCCAAGGACTATCAATGGCATCTTGACGGATAATTGCTCTAGCCATATCGCGAACCAAGTGATGCATTACAACCTTGTTATCTTTGTCAACGCTTATGAGAGATCGATCCATGAGATTCTCCATACCAACTTTGGAGTAAAAATCTTGTTCTCCCAGCTTTTTCACCACATCATCCATTTCTTCTCCCACATAACACCAAGCAATCACAAGAAATAACTGCTTGTCGTGATCATCATGTAATGATTTGTAACTAACTTCTAATGTTTTGCGAATTCGTTCATCTGGTATTGCTTCCAGCTTCTCTAAAGCACTTGACCAAAAATCCAAGTTCCTGCCAAACAAAGAAGAACCCATGACTTGAAGAGCTAAAGGAAGCCCTTCACAGTGTCGTACGACTCTTCTAGAATGTTCCAAGTACCCTTCCATTGGACAGTGTTGTAAGAAGGCGTGGTAACAAAACAACATTAGAGATTCATCATCATCTAGTTGCTTAATCTTAAATATTTTATGTTTTTGGTGACTTAGTAATCGACGAGATGTTGTTATGATGATTTTACTTCCTTCAAGAAAAGAATCTCTTGCACCGATCAAAGCATCAACTTGTTCTATCTGATCCACATCATCAAGAACAAGTAAAACTCTTTTTTGGGATATTGCATCTTGAATTCTGACAATACCCTCATCAGTGTTATATATTTTCTGCGTTTTCCCATTTGAAATGTCGGAAAGGAGTTGACTTTGTAAGCGTACAAAACCGTTTTGTTGTTCAGAAGCTTCTTGTATGTTTGCAAGAAAGCTGCTGGCTTCAAAAGCTGCAAAATTTAAGTTGTAAGCAACTTTGGCGATGGTAGTTTTCCCAATCCCTCGCATCCCACTAATCACTCCTATGCTGACATCATCAGGGTCTTTTAACCATAAGTCGATGTCTTTAACTTGAGAATCAATTCCCACTGTATATGGTGTGACAGATAAAACTGTCCGTTTCAATATGATTCCAACCTCTTTCACGATTGTCTGGATGAATACTGCTTCATGCCTACAGATATAGGAAAAAGATTCATTGCAGTGCTATTACCCAAAAGCAATCTTAAACTCACCCCAAAATCAGATTAATATATTTTGATTCAACATGGGTTAACAGGTACGGGATCAGTTTTGGATATCAAGCGGGTATCACACATAGTATCATACTCATCCTAAACCCATGAAAAGTTTTACAAATACTCTAATACCCGAATACATAATCATGTCCCAAATGCTTAGGGTTCAGGCTTTCGTGCCATCCCTACTTGAATATGACTTATACCGTTGCAAAAAAAATTTCTTAGTGAGCTAATGTCAGCAGCACTCTTACAAGGATTGTGCATGATTAGACAACAAAACTCAGGGTGAATCTCAATATCTCCTACAACAGAACACTGATCTTTAGTGTAATAACAGCAGCTTTGGTGATTACAACTCCTTGTTAGATAACAAAAACCAATCAAGATCTAGACAACAAGAAATCGATAAGACCAGAATAAACCCATGTAACTATATAATAAGATACCTGAAACAGATAAAGCTACCCTAAAGCCTCAATTACCAATCTAACACTAGTGTTTGTCATTTACAACCGCGGTGTGCGATTCAGAAAGACACATACATTTGATCAGGAATATGTGCATCCATTTCAGATGAAAGACACATACTATGATTTCATCAAATCTTAGAGATAACTGCATCATCATCATCATTCAAACACTGAAAGATTCACATGATATTAACAGAAACTTACCCATTAGATTCATCTTGCAGCACTTTTCCAGTCAACTTCGAAACTTCCTTCAAAGCTTCCCTCCATTCACCAATCAACTCCATTGAAACCCCACCATTCTTCTCAAAATCATCAAACGCCTCTTCGAACGTCCCCCTCTGATTTCCCACATCCGAGGGCTGAACATCGTAGAACACCGGAAAAACCCTATACCGATCGTCGATTCTTCTCCGGCGGAGGATGTTGAGGAGCTCATTGAGACACCATTTGGAAGAGGCGTAGTGTTTGGAGAACACGATGACTGAAACACTCGATTGTTGGATGGCTTTTTGAAGCTCGGGTAGGATTTGGTGACCCTTTTGGATCTCTTCGTCGTCTCGGAAGGTGTGGAATCCGGCGTTGCAGAAGGCGGTGTAGAGATGATCTGTGAAGGATTTTCGAGTGTCTGCACCTCGGAAGCTGAGGAAGATGTGGTAAGTGGAACGGGGAAGATTGTGGGTTTCCATTGTTGAAGGTTGCAGAGAGTAAAGATGATGATGATGATGATGATGAGGATGATGGTGATGGTGATGATGATGATGATGATGATGATGATGATGATGATGATGAAGAAATTGAAAATGGAAAGCCAGCTGGCAATTGTGTGTGATGGAGGTAGGGTAGGGCCAACAAAAAACAGAAATTTCAAAGAAAGTCATCTTGTGTGTTTGAATAGCTTCATGGCCTGAGCACCACATTTTCACATTTGAAAGTGCCTTTTGTTTCGACTTTTAATGATTCTATTTTCTTTTAGAAAAAAAATTATAAATAGTAAATAAGTTTTATAAATATTTTAATTTGTTTATTTATATTTTTATTTCCTTCAAAGTGTTTCAATTAACTCATTTATATTTTTTAATTTTTTTAAATAGTACATATTTTTTTATATAATTTGATTTTATATAAATATTCTTAATTTTTAAAATATTTCAAGAAAATTTTAAATATCTTATAATTTATTAATGGCATAATTACAACAATCTTGAAAATTTAGTGACCTGATTGAGATAAAAATACTTTACGAGTAACCTAATCTGGACAACAAAATTAAAAAGTGACATGATTAGTACAATCTAAAATTTTGATTACTATTTTACAAAGTTATCTATTTTTAACGACTATTAGCTATCTAACCACACAACTTCGTTTATGTAGAATCTACACACTCAATCTTTTATGTAGGAAGACATCTTATCACTAGAACGTATTATTGAGGATGACGATTCTAGTTAAATCATTGTATAACAGTGTTACCTTTGACAATTCCAATTAAATGATTGCACAACCATGTACTTGGCTCTACGTGAGATTAAAGTGAACGTGTGATTTAAGACAACATTAAACTTCAGATCAATTACATATATCTTATTTAAAATTTAACAAATTACATAATTTCTTAAAACACGATATCAGACGATAGTATATGAAATTGCCTATATGTATATATATGTGTGTATATATATATGTATGTATATATATATATACATGGGGGAGGGTTCAAATGAGAACTACTTTTTTTATGAAAACTCTAGGAACCAATCTCAGCCACTCATTTTTTATCACATGCAAATCACATGTCATTTCCCCCTTTTTTAAACGTTCGTAACTTTGTTTCACGACATCATTTTTTCTAAAAAAAATCACCATAAAATTTTGTATTTTTTATCTTTCCAACGCCTACCATATTGATATATTTTTCTAAAAAAATCGTACATCCGTTGTTTACATATGTGTAAATCTAGTTATACACATGTGTAGTACTGGATTTACACATGTGTAAATCTGATATTACACATGTGTAAAACGAATTTCGTTAAAAAAACAGGAATTTTTTTTATTTTTTATAATTTTTTTATATTTTTTATGAAAGAAGGAAAGTTAGGGAACATTTTTGTGTTTTTATTTTTTTTATTTTTATGTTATTTTTTTATTTATAA
>BJCM01000789.1:9959-34959 GCA_018326385.1 Flaveria bidentis | reverse complement strand
CACCTGGTTCACTAATAGTTAGTTTCACGTACGCGCGCCCTACTTTGTTGGATAATAATATTTTATACAGAAAATAAAGTAAAAAAGTTGTGTTTTTTATGTGTTTGAGTACCTCTTTGGCATTGGGATCAGCAGGAGCAAGGTATCTGTTCCCTTGGCTGTTTATTGTGGGCTTTGCACTACCACCAATGGCATACATTTCCCAGTTTGTGTAGTCATTATTTACAACATGGAAATACCCATGTCTACACCTGTAAATACAAGCGAATTAGCCCATTAATCAGGTTTAGTTTGGGCCAAAGATGAACACTCGGGCGGGTCTCGTAACAGGTCATGTTTAAGTTCGGGCCCAAACAAGTCATTTTTAGTTTGGGTCAAAATATGAATCTACCCATCTGTCTGTCAACATATCAATATAGATGGACCCAAATATGTTAATGGGTTTGGCCCAAATATGTTAAGGATTAGCATGGTATATATAGATGGACCCATTTAGCTTTCTGTTAATGGGTTTTTATCGGTATTAAAAAATATAACCTGAATCTACCCATCTGTCTGTCAACACTGACACCTCTTGTACGACTACTATTTTCGTGCATTAGCTCGTTATGTACCTTGGCATTCTCTGAACAAGACCCTCTCCGAAATGGTTGTACGCGACCGTCACTTGCATATCCTTGTCTCGTGTATACGTATCGCTGTGACCCAATAACATCACCTACGAACGCGAAAGGATGTTAATTATCAGCCTCCTATAGTCTTATGTACTTCCAATACATTGAAAAAAACATGTTTCATGTGACAAATTTTAAACTTTATACCTCATTATGATTTGTGAACAAGTTGTTAGATATGGTAATAGCAGTTGAACCCATAACAACATCAATCAGACCATCGCTACAGTTATATAACGTATTATGATCAATCCAAATATGACTAGATCCAAATATCGATATCGCATCGCCATCCGCCATCGTTCTCCATCCATAGTGCGACGGCGAGCTTCTAACCATCGCGTTGCCACTCGGCTTGCAGTCATGAATATGCAACCCATGTATGATAATATTGGTAACATATTGAATTGTGATACAAGCACCATTTGCTATATGAACATCAACACCGCGCGCATCGATTGTTTTGAAGCTGTTCATGATCAGTTCTTGTGTTAAGGTAATAACCATACTATGTTTGAAGACAATCCAAAGAGGTTTGTCTTGAATAACTGCGTGTCTTAGGGTTCCGGGTTTTGGGTTTACAGCATCATCATCATCAGGTTTGGTCACAATGTAGTACCGGCCGTCGCGGCCACCTACTGCATTGTGGCCGAACCCGATGGCGCATTCTGCTAGACGCTTGCGGTGGCGCTGCCAGTTCTGGTCACAGCGCCAGCAATCGTCTATTGGGTTTCCTGTACCGCATGACAGGAAACCTAGTTTTCTTCCTTTTGTGTTGTATGTTGAATTGGTTTTGAAGCTCAGCAACTTATGTTCATAATCTCCACTGAAAACACAAAACTTGTAATGAATTAACAAACATTTTGTATATGATTTCATATTATTTGCAAAAACATCAAAAAGTATGATTTGTATTATACTGAATTACCTAGAGGCTGAATTGGTGGAAGTGAGAATGAGAATAATAATCAGTGAACAGAGTGTGATGAATCTTTGTGTGAGAAACATTCTTGATGGAATTAATTCAGAACAAATATTAGATTCTCACTCTCTTTAACTATAAGTTTTGTCTCTCTAGAATTGAATGAATTGTTGAAGAAGATTGATTAACAGAGGAGTGCTATTATATATTAGAGTAATTTGAGCCTTTTGGTCCATGAGCTTTAGCCTCTAACTCTTTTTTTAAAATAAAATCTTTTGATGGTTGTGTTTTTGTAACTATTAAACTTTTTTGTTAACTTAAATTATGGGGAAAAAACCCTTAACTTTAGAGACAAATCTTTTGAAGGTTGTATTTTGTAACTATTATACTTTCGGTTTCTTATGTTAATGCCATTAAACTTTTATGTTAATTTTTTCTTAAAAAAATACAAAACGAATTTATTTTTCGTCTTTGACATGTTTAAGCCTTTCGGTCTAAAAAGTAATCTTTTTTTGCATATCATGTTCTTATGTTAGTTTGAATTTTGTAATCAATTCATACTTTGAGGCTGTTTTAATAGAGTTTCTATTGTATAGGAACATTCTAATTATTTCATGATTGCAGACTATTCATGTTTATAATTTATGTAAATTATATAGAATGTTTATAATTTATGCAATTAACTCAAAATAATAAAATAAGTAAATTATTATATTTAAATCTATTACTAATTTAAGGGGTTGTTTGCAATATAACTTGCTTCACAAATAACTTTAAAAAAATTTACAATTTTTTTTGAGTTTTTGTTATAGCATATTCAAACATAGTTATTGTTTTGTAAAATCTTTCTATGAGCTTTCTATAAAAGAAATTTAATATTTAAGGGGTTGTTTTCTATATAACTTTTTTATAGTTCAACTTTCACACACACAAAAAAAAACTAACTGTCTACTACTTATAGATTAAGAAATGTACCTCATGATACCCTAACACTTAAATGGACATCCTAAACTTATCTATTGATGACCCTAATTATTAGAATATTACTCCATGTTGCATACGTCCCACGTTTGAACATACTATTAGTCTTCACCTCAAGAGGGTTAAGCATCACATACTAAACTAGAGGATGTTAAAAAGTTATAGTTATCTATAAGGTGTATTTTCTAACTTCAATTCAACAAAAAGGGTTTAGTGCTAAAATTACTTGAATAAAGTATTCATTTATAAAACATAACATGATCCGACAAAAATATATAGAATTATAAGACCATCCCCAACCAGTCGTTCCACATGCATTATGCGACACTTTGTCCGTGGGCAGGTTTTGTGGGGGGAAGTGGCAATTACAGACGCTCACGTCAAAGAGAAGATTGTTACACTAAGTGACTTTCGATTTATGTTTTTATAAAAGCTTGCATGATAAAAAAAGATTTTATAAAGTGGACAGGTGTTAAACCATCGTTAATTTATCTCAGTTATGCTAATCTATCCCTCTTTATTTTTACTTGTTGTACACCTATTACTTTTATGTATCATATTACCAGCAAGACAAACACAGATACATTCAATCAACTTTTTAATTACTTATTTATTGAAAATTGTATATTACTTTTAAAATATATTTTTTAAAATTCGAATGTACAACCCTACTTCGAATTATAGGTGTTATTTTAATCGGTACACCTATATGTTTCCTACCCTGAACCACACCTTAAGTTTCTAACCCTTTTAGGAGAAAATATACAACTGAGAAAACCTTTAGCAACCTTAAGCATTTATGTTTAATATGAGACTTGAATTCAAAATATTCTCATGTTTACATGTTTTGAGTATTTTTATTTTAACAATTTTGAGCTAAGAATTATCGATTTTTAGAATATATTATTTCACTAAACTATGTTTAAATGTTATTTTATTCTAAAAGAACCTTTTTTATTTACCGTTGGGCTACAATCCAAATATGAAACTTTTTTATATCTGCCCTTACTCCGGTTATGTAACCATCAATACAACCACGCCCACCATCATATTTTATAGGGCCCCGTGGGGCGTAAAATTTTAATCCGAAATTTGTTTTATTATTTTAGCATATAATAAATTAATATAGTTGTGTCCTTCTAGAAAGCAATTAGTTTCTACATGTGCCATTAACTTAATATATGCATTAACTGAATTTTTAAATCAACGTGGGTGAATTTTAGACCTTTCTGTCAATAGTATCGTGAATTACGACATGTTAGAATATAAATAAAAAAGTTTAGTGTAAACAAAAAATTATAACTTTATAAAATGCTGTCAATGAAGAGCCTAATTTGAACTTAAAAGTGTAAATTATACTATGTTAATTTAAAAAAGATAATATAAATATGTTGTAATGAAAAACATAAAACGTAAAAATGTATATTATAATGCGTTAAATAAAAAATAAAAAGTTATTATAAAAAGTTTATCTCAAATATATGATATTTTACGTAAAAATAAGTTAAACATGTCGCTTTTGTTGGCTTAATTTTTTTTATATATTATTTGTAATAAGATAAAGTTTTGAGATAATACGTGTTAACATGTTACTTTTTTTATTTATTTTCTCATCTTTCTCTCATAATAAATGATAATAGTGCATATAGTGATTATATTATTTAAAATATTTTTAAATTAAAAAAATAGATATCGTCAAATTTAAAACTAGTTTTTTTTATTAAAGACACACTTTAAATATTGTATATATAAAAATTTTCTTGAACAGTTTCTTTTTTCAACATACAAACTATTTTAATACTGTGTTTTTCTCTAAGTTTTATAAGGATGATTCTTTTTTCTAAAATGAAATTTAAATAAAAAAACCAAAAATGTTTTTAGAAAAATTAAATAAAACATTATCTTATAAAATGAAAGTTTAAAATGATATTATTGTTGCTTTACTTAAAGTGCTTACTTATATGTAAATCAACCATATCTTATTTAAGAGCATCATTTTACAATTTTTAAAGTTTTATTACAAATTATTTGATATTTTATTTATTCAACCAGTTTAATTATACACAAAATAGTATACTAGTAACACTTATATTCTAAATCTTACTAAGTTAAATATAGGTTTCTTATTAAGCTTTTCATAGAATTAGAATGTGAGCTTGTAAAGTTAGAAATCTCTGATTTTTATGTAATGATAATGTAGAGGATTGTATATAATACCTCCTGATTGTTACTGTGTCAAATAGTTTATAAAGTTATAAATCTTTGTATGAATTTAATAAAAAACCTATAAATGAAATGAAAAACCAACATTTGAAGATTTGTTGTTATAAAATTTTTATATTCGTTTGGTATGCTAAGGGGTAGGCATGCTTATACATCTATAGAAGGGAGTTTAGTAATTTCTTATAAAGTATACTGTCCAAATGATCTTTTTTTGACTAAATTAAATGGGTATAAAAATCGAATAGGAAAGTTGATTTAACTTATATGGACCTCACATATAATGTGTTCTTAATTGTTTAAGTTAGTACATTAGATACTCGTAACAAGGGTGTGTATTAAATCGAAAAAACTGATGAGTAATCGAAATAACCCAATCTCGTCTAACAACCTACTGTTTGGTTTTTTATTAATCATAAATTTTGGTTTGGTTTGTTTTGGTTTTGGTTTTGGTTTTGGTTTTGCATGCATTAAACCCGGAAAAAAGTAAAACTAAGAATGAGATTTATAATAATATATCAATATGTATGTTTTAGAAGAGTAGGTTAACATCAAGTATGATTTTTAGATTAATAATATATAATATTTTGAACTTCCTCCATGCATAACACATTGAAGTTTATGCACATGCACTATTATATTTTGTATGATTTTAAAAATTTATATTTTTTGGTATTTTTTCGGACTAAAAGTTTCAATCCCTAAGGTTAAAGCCGCTAAAACAAAAACCATTCTTGTGAAAACCAAACTAATAAAAACCAATGGTTTTTAAAACTCAAAAAACTAAATTCAGTTTTTGGTCTGGTTTAAGCCCAAAACCGCACCCTAACTCAATCACGTTGTAATCTTACTGTTGGAGTTTAGTGTTCGAAAGCTCCATCGAGTAAATGTATATTGATTAAAAGGAATTCTAATCTTACTATATTAACAAATACGGATTGTGACCCGAGAAGTGTGTTACGTACTTCTAGAAGGCTAATCACATAATTTTGTTTGTTTTAGGGATTTTTTTGATGATCTCCTGAAAAAGTGAATAGCAACCAATAATAATAATAATTACGTCTGTTGTGTAGATATAAAATAAATAAAATAGTGTATACTCAATTGTTGTCAAGAGTGATGAAGGAAATTGAATATAACTCATTTTCGTGGATGAAGCACATGACCAAAATTGACGAGTTAGTAAGGCATAAGTAGCGTAATTTTTGCTTTTCAAATTTCCTATTGTAATATTGTTGTTTAGTTTCATGGTCTGCTGATCCTGACATTTTGCTAGTGACTTTTTTTTAATGAATCAGATGTTCAAAGAATATAAGTATTCTATTAGTTAAAAACATAACATTTTGAATTGCACATTCACTTTATTAGAAAGACTATTAGTTACGATCTTGTTGTCTTAGTATGGCGTACTTAGCGCTTGACTTTGCTCCCACTTTGTGCAAGGTCGGGGAGGGACTGGACTATTTCACGATCTTATGTACGTAGACTAGACTTTGTGCATGAGATTATTTCCCATGATTTGAACTCATGACCTATTGATCTCAAGATCACAAAATAATAATTTTACTGGTTGTTATAAGGTTCATCCTCATTGTCTCAATTAACGTATAAACATATATTTGAATTAAATATTATGAATATATTAGTAAAGTATTGTCTAGATTTGAAGATTTTTTCTTACAAGGGAGATCGTTTGATTTTGTTAAAGTTTAAATAAAGCGGTTGTGTTAAAAGTAGAAATCTACCTATAATTCCTATATGCTTGTTCTTATATATTTATGATTTTGTAGGACAAAGTTGAAGATAAATTATAGTGGATTTTGAGAATATAAGAATTCCTAAAAGACTTAATGATTAAGGACGATAATTTTGATGGTTGTTTACTTAAGATTGCCAAATATGAAGGTATGAAATGAAATTCCGGAAGTTGATGTATCTAAAGAATATAATAAGAAAAATATTATTATCCTTTTCCGATTTTACAAGATATCAACATCATAAAAAAAGTCTTTTCTAGCGGCTATTATAATTAGTTCCGGAGAGATCATACAAAAAAAGTTTAAAATTTAAAAAGAATAACAAGTAATCTTAAATATCAGTATTTTTAATCAATGGTTGATATTAAATTGTAATCAAAATGTTTGTTAGAGAGTATTTTAGACATAATCACTAATTTTTTACCTTTTACAAGTTTTCTTAGTTTGTTAATACGCTCGTAACTTTATATATGACATTACAAATTTATAAAAATTACCTCATAAAAATGAGTATTTTTTATCTTTAATACGAGTATAATATTATTATATAAAAATATTATTTTTTGTATGTTTTTAAACACACATGATATCTGCTCATCATTATATCTTTAGTGCAATCAATTGTGTTTGTTTGTTAATTATTGTGTTTTCTTAATACTGTTATATTATTCTAAAATGTTAAATTTCGAAAAATAAAATAAAATAGTAAAATAACATTGATGTTATTTCTTGTATGTAAAACACAATGGTAACTAACAACTAATCAAAGTAATACATTAAAAACAATAATAAAATAACACAAAATAGAAAACATAAAACACAATGATAAATGTCGCATTGCGTTCTGTGATAGTTATTGTGTTATCTTAAACGCTATTAATTTTGAAAAATACATTAGTGGAATGACATTATAATGTACATCTAATTGTAAAATACAAGGATAGATAATAACAAGTTAATATAATATATAAAAAATAATAACAAAAATATCTATAAGTTAAAAAAATACATTGGTGAAATATATCATGGTGTACTTTTATTTATAAAACACATGGTAGATAACATACTTATATTTATATAAAAAACAATAACAAAAATAATAAAAAAATAATTTAAAACGTAAACACAATGATTAATAATATAATAAATAATTAAATATGTATAAAATGAATTGATACATTAACACAATGAGCTATTTAACAAATGATAAAAATATACTCCCACTTAAAACAATAAAAGAACAAATATCAAGCTAGAATCATCTTTACACTTTTTAGATTAAACATTTTTTTACTATAATTACTTAAAGCTTAGCGAAATACTATAAATATGCGTTGTAAAATATGTCATTTTAAGGCGCTTCAATAATCGTTTTTGAAAACAAAACTCACCCACCATTTTAAACTTATTTAAGGCGGTTTTAAACCAATGCATTATGTTAAGGAAATACAACGATGACATTCCCGCCCTGCTATAAGTGACATTATATAAATAAAAAATTATTGTTAATACAACGGTCTATAGTTGCACAGAACAATGATTTAGGAACATTAAAATAAAAAATACTATTTATACCGGATATGTTGAACGCTTGTATTTTTGCAGCACTGTAGATAATATTGTAAAATATAAATAGTTTTAGATTTATACAACGATTTTAAGTTGCAACACGCAGCTGTTGTGTAAAGTTAATACATTTATTTTTTCACACTAAATATAACTGGTGTAACTTATCTTTAATATATTTAACAAAAAAATCAAAACAAAACTTTTTATGTTGCTTGAACTTTTGTGCTTCAAGGAATTCGATTTTACTTTAGTACAACTCTTTGTAATGGTTATGGTAATAATAGTATGAAAATAGTTCTAAAATATAATGAGAAATATATATTATGATAATAAGACCATGAAATGACAATTTGAAAGTAGTATAAACAATATATTCTAGAACCCGAAATAAATTGTTGTGCCATTCATTTCACATTTTTAATGAATTTATCAAAATATTAAAATGATATAAAAAGTTTGATGAAAACAACCTCCTAAAAGAGGTAACCTTTTTATGTAATAGTATTCATTACAATATTTTTTCTTATATATTATTTCAACTTTATAGGTTAGTTTCTTTTTACTTTAGATCCTTTGTCTTATTCGGCTCATCAATTAATTATAAAATATTTAACATAAAAAATGAAATTTAATTTATTTTTTTAAAATTTCGTCTTTAGACCCTTAAAATAGGTCCCATATTGATTATATAGTTTTTACCATTTATTTATATACGTCATTGATAAGTTAAATATCTAACATTTTAAACAACTAAAGACATATAACAGTAAAGGTGCATCTTTATTTATTATGTACTATGAATTTGAATATTATAATTTATAAACACACACTTGTGCCTTGTGGTGCCCGCTCATTAATTATGTTGGCAAACCACCCAAGTTTTATCCCGTCTATGGTTTTTAGTGACTTCAATTATTCAATACATTGGGTTGCCAAATCCATTTAGCCCATTAAAGTGCAGCCCATTAGATTTAGCCCAGCTGCCCCAATAAGGAAGGGCAGCCAGGCCCAACTCTCTTTTCTTAATGTGTGCTTTCTCAAGTCTCAACCATGTCTTTTTGCTTACTTTTTCATACTATTTATATTTAAATTTATGATGAAAAACCTAATCATATTATTTAATTTATTATATATTATACAAATTGCAGCTTGATCTGCCCTGGGGCGGCTCAGTGACCCCAAACAAACTTAAAAGTTGGGGTTTTTTTAAAATCTTCTTGATATAAATCCTCCTCTTACATCAGGGCTTACGAACTATAATAGTGAGCCTTTTAGTAATCCATTTAATCTTACACGTTTAATTGTTTTTTGCCCTTTTAAATGCATCAGATTCGCGCTTCCAGTTTCTATTTTGAATTTACAGCTAACGTTTGTAAGCCATATCACACAATGAATTAATGAAATCATATACCAAATTCTAAATAGTAAAACAATACCTAATTCTAAGCAAGTAAACAAATAATAAGTTAAATATTAAGACATATATCTAGAATCACAATTAAGTAAACACATATATCATACTATAAAATCATATACCTAAACAGAAAATTATGTAAGAGAATCAAAATTACCAAATCAGTAAGAGTTGAAGCACCATTCCATGAAGAAAAAGAGTAATTAAGCAAATAAAAAATTAAAACTTTTTAATCTGAAGTCTTGAGCAAAAGTAAAACAAAAGCATTAGTGAAGTTCCAATAAGAACTAAGCACGTAACCAACCGACTGAAACTAAGCATCTCGGATCATCATAAGTTCCGATTGAAAGTTTGATTGAAATAAAATACCAATTGGATAAACAAACTAACCTTGAAGAGTTGTTTATGGTCTCTCTCATCCGACGATTAATCTTCATAATCATTATTTCCTCCCTCCCAAAAACACAATCGACCATCCGATCTATTGATCTGTGTTACTGAAGTTCAAAGATATCTTCGAGTCTTCGTCTTTTTTTTATGTAACCAATGCCCCTACACTAACTTTGTTGCTCAACACCTTATGCGTAAATCAAATCGTCTTTTTGGCTGCCCAAATGCATACGTATAATTTATTTTTGTTTTAAAATGGGAGCCCTATAATTTATGCTCCTGTTAGACGTACCATACGACAGCTAAAGGCTGTTGTCAAGATTTAACGCATAATCAATAATCGACTTTTTATAGCAACTTAACAAAACTGACCACTTAGTTCCGTGATTGACATTCAGGCCCATTAAACTTTATGGCAGCAGTTCTTTTGGTTATTTAAATATTCATAATTTATTTCATCTATATTTTTTTGTAGCTTTAAAATTTTAGGAGAGGTGGTTTCACCTGGTTTTATGTTCATCCTTTCCCTTTATATATATATTAATGAAACAATTTGATGTTTTCCTAAACTACGACTATACCGCTATGACGTGTTTATTTCTATCTACATTCACAAGACGTCATTTTGTTGTACGAACGCACGACATGTTCATTGCGTTGTACGGACGCACAACATATTGACTTCTAATCTTATCTATTCGGTCACTAATACATGTATGTTGTAAGATTTAAATTTTCGACACTAACATCTAATATGAAAGGATGACACGTGACACTTAAGCTAACCTGCTACTAGGGATCAAAAATATCTTTTTATATAAATTAAGGAAATATAAATTACATGTAAATATTCGGAGGTAATGAGTTTAAGTAGTTGAGTCGGGAAGTTTTCTCAGCAATGAGTTTTCTTCTAAGGATATTGGATGTGCTGTCCTGGCCAGAAAATATATAAACTGGTCTGATTAAAATAACATATAATTTTTCAAAACAGAGTCGCATATATAACGTTTAAAAAAGTAAATAAAACGAGGGAATGGAAATACTTTCTTCTTTGGATCGAGGAGGTACCATCTTCAATAGGGTAAACACTGAACACTCAGCAAAACACAACACAAGTTCAATTTCTGAATCAATGGCGCACAATCCTTCACAGCTTCTTCCATCAGGTTCACATTCATCTCCATCTCCATCTCCGTACAACCCTATTTCATCTGCATCACTTTTTATAAGTATCCGTTAAATCGAATCTAAACTTTAATCTGATGATGCAGAGCTCATAGATCGATGCATAGGGTCGAAGATATGGGTGATAATGAAAGGAGACAAGGAGCTCGTTGGAACTCTCAAGGGTTTCGATGTCTATGTTAATATGGTCCTCGAAGATGTCACTGAATAGTCAGTAATTCTCACTCTATCGTTTTTTTCTGCTTTAATTTTATTGATTATGGATAGATCAGAGTCGAATTGTGTTAATTTGTTGCTACGAATGTGATTCCGTTGGTTAATGCGTTTCTGAGGAGTTGAACGGTTGTATGTAACGTGTTAGGGTTTATGTAAACCCTAGGATTAGGGTTTTTTTTAGGGTATGTAAGATATTTGGAGTTTTTATCATAGGTTTGATATTTCATGTTATAGGAATTTAGGATGGCTGATTCACATCTTTACATTTGGTATTTTGGTGAATTTTGCAATGATTTGACTCGTAGGGCATACATAGTGCTACACTTAGCTCCCGCTTTGTGCAAGGTAAGGGAGAGGTCGGACTGCTTTGCGAATTGACGAACGCACTTTGTGCACATGCTGCATGAACACATGACCTTCATGAAGCAGCAACTGTACTAGTTGTTTGATGTTTTTGGAACGCATCCTGTGTATCTTGTACTCTGATTTTGATCTTTTAGATCTTAAGTACAACATTTGAATGTTTTTGCTTGAGTAAATATTTTCCTTTAATGATGTCTCTCGCTATAGTGGAGCTGCTGGAGCTGTAGAGTAGATCTGATGGTAATTGTATAACCAACTCTTGAATATCCAGCAAGAGATAAAGATATCATCTTGAATTTTCTACACTGTATGAAGTCTGGAAAGGAGTCTTTAGCTACTAAAAGTTCAGCTTGAGACTTCGATTTCTTTTTAAAGTATTTAGTTTTAAATCATCATCAAATCTGAATTTTGTTTAAATAAGACCTGAAGTGTATTATATAATCATGCCGGATAGTTATAATCATAACAAATAGTGAAGTAATGGACAAGAACACACCTTAATAAATCAGAAACCAACTAAATTTTATCTCTAGAATAAGGTTCTTTCAAGCTTATTCAAAGAAAATTATGCAACGCAATATACTTATCGACTTGGTGATTTGCTTGATATTTGTTGTTTTTAGTTGATTGTTGATTAGTGTTCATTTCAGAACACAGTTGGCAGTTGTTTTTGTACAATGTGATTTAAGATCTGCCGTTATTGTATACAAGGATCCATGATCTCCACTTAAGTTTCTTATAAATGATGTTTCCAAACTGTCTTTGTAGAATGTGTTTTTTTGTCCTTTATATAAGGAAAAAAAATTGTGGATAATTAGACGCCCATTAAATTACCTGAATATGAAAGTCTCCATTTCTTTTGACTCAAGTATTTGGTGATATATTGTTCTTAGTGGTAGCTTTGTATTTTCAAAAGAGAATGCAAACTGATTCTATTCTTTACCACCAAATAGCCGCATTCATTTCTAACAAACTACTAAACAAGTGCTAAGGTGTCTTGTGTTTTTTTTATAAATATGATGTGCATTTATTGTGGCATCATGTGTAAGTTGCACTTTTTAAAATGTTGTGAATCCAATTGCTTTGTCAACACTCGATATGGGCAGCAATATTACAAGTAGAACCTTTATATTTATGATATGATGATATTAAATAAAAACTTGTTATATTTATATAAAAAGTAGTTTCGTTTAGGTTCGTGAGGCTAATCAAGTTCGGTATGTGAAGCTCGAACTGGGCTTGATTTGAGCTTGCTGATCCGAGCAGCCCACTAGCTGGTTTGCTCGGCTCTTTTATGCCTCTCTTTTAAACCACATAATTGTTGTGCTCCTTTCCTGTCTCCAGCTGCTGTTATCATGTTTGATATACATCTAGCAATTTTATGCTCAGTGACATTTATTTTTTGCAGTGAAATCACACCTGAGGGCCGTAGGATTACCAAGCTTGACCAGATTTTGCTCAATGGAAATAACATAGCAATCGTAAGTACCATTTTCTACTAAAATTTCATGCTTTGTTGTTTCCTTCAAGTTTTCAACCATAAGTTTCATGCACGCCTGTTTTGTCATCTTGATGCAGTTGGTTCCTGGTGGTTCTCCAGACCCGGAATGACCATGAACCCGAGTTATTGGAAGTCTTGAAATTGATATGTTGAAGAGTGGGGGTGCTTTTTAAACCCATTTTGGATTCTTTAACCTTTGTATGACATTCTAAAGACACCTTGGAAACATTTGTAGTTTCTTAATATTGATTTTTGTTCCTATCTTGTTATGGGTTACGATCATGATGTTCAATAGTTTATTATTTGTAAATTTTTTTATGTCCAAATACGTGCTAAAGTTTAAGCGAATGTTATACATCCTTAAAAGATTTTCTTAACAGATGCTTGACAAATGAGGTGTTATCAAACACCAAAGTGTAACCTCTGATTGAACTAGATGTATGAAAGGTAGACTCTGGATCGACTTATCTAGAAACTCTCAAACAGACGTCTAGACAGATACGTGGTCACTTAGATTTTAGCAATAATCGATCAAAGCTCATATGCTATTTTGAATGTCTTAGAATTCAGATTTCTTTTCTTGGAGAGAGAGAGAGTGAGAGGTAAATGGTGATGGTAACTATTTAACCCAAGTATTAGGACGTTCCATTACCATAAACACAAATACCCTTTAAAGCAGCGGTTAACTACTTCAGTTTATCATACAACATGGATACCCTTTAATGCAACGGTTAACTATTTCAATCTGACCATCAGTTTGAGAGTGAAAAACAGTTGACAGCTTCAATGCATGTAACACCCAATAGAGCCATAAATTGCTGCAAAAAATGTTCGAGAAAAAAAGGGTCCCTATTCAAGAGAAATAGTTGGTGGATTTCATCAAAAATACCTTAGAGAAGCCACATTTTTACGTTTAACCCGTTGACAAGTGTCACAATATCGTACCACTTGTTGCGCCATCTTAGTTAACCCCTTTCAATAAAAAAAACAACTTTTATACATCGAGTGGTGGCATAGAGAAATAGAATGACTTTTTGTTTCTTTGGTAATAATCACCCATCCCATGTGTAATGTGTAATGTGTAATGGAAAGGGCTTTCTCCTAAGAGCTAATTATGTGTATGACAGAATCATCATGGCACCAAAGAGATATAATACGTTGCAACAATAAAGGTTCAACGACTATTAACGAATTAACTAATCATTTTACAAATTGTACATTTAAGCCCCTTGACTAATACAATTTTCAAATACAATCCCTCTAAATTGAAATGCCGAGTCTTGGATTTACAGGACCGCCAATTTCAAGTTCAAACCCTTTTTTAGCGTGGTTTTTTAATTTTTTTTTCACTAAACATATTTACATATTTTTTTAATAGTAACTAGGTTTTGAAAATGTTTCATTAAATCATTAGCTTGAAAATTTGTAGTTAAGTGATTTTTTTATGTTTTACGTATATTATAGGTTTTAGCATGTTTTTTTGTTTTTTTTTTCCTGATTCAGTTAAAAGATTTTTTTCCTTTTTTTTGTGTTGACGTGGAATAGTGACGTGAATTTGGAGTTTTTTTAACATATAAAAACGTGTGTTTTAAACTTTTTTAATATAGTTATATATATTGAAAATCTCAACCCCACATTTTCTCATCATATTCTTTCTTGACATAAATTTTTTTTACGATGACTTGATTTGATGTTTAAATGATCTAGTTAGGCAAATACATGTAGAGTGATCTAATTGAAATAACTTTAATACTTAATTACAATTTTATGCATTTTTCCTTTTCTTTTAACGACAAATTCACTAAACCTACTTCTAAAGCATATAATTTGTCCATGAACACTTGAAAAAAAAAAAATGAACATTGGTACAATTATATCATTTATATTATCAGCTTAAATGAGAGGTCGGTTGCTAGCTAGAAAATAAGAAAAGTTGAAAATTTGTAATTTTGCAACCACATGGGCTAACTAAGGGCTGTCACAGTTTTGTTTATTAAACTTGAATTTTTGTTAAAAATAGTGTTTTTCAAAGTTAGATGTTGATAATGGGGTGTTTTTTTATCGGGTGTTAACTTCAGGGGTACCCGCTTCTGCTAGGGACAGGTTTTGCATCTCGAAAATCACATATCATTTGACCTGATGTGACAAGAGCAGGAAGACCACGCCCTTGCCAATGGCGGGTTCTCCAAAAGCCCTCCACCGTCCGATCTAATTAACCACATCATCTCGATATCATTTAAATCACACATTTTTTGCAAGACCACGCCCTTGACAGGGGTGAGTTCTAAATTATTTGACCAACTTTATTTTTAACCTAACATCCGTACACATCATTTATGCATTTCTCCACCTTTCGATACAAATTATTTATTTAGGTTAACTTAAATTTCATTAAATATTTGTGTGTGATTTTTGTAACTCCCCTTTGTTTCCACTGCCTAATAATGAATATATTTATTACCATTAAATTTTCTCTCACAACAGTTTTTCTGTCAAAACTTTTAATGACATTTTTCTACTCTTTTGTTTATTACATATGGTTTGCTTATTTGTTTAAGATCTATTAATTTTAGTACTTTTTGACACGAGTCAAGCGAGATGTGACCAAAATCGAGTCCAACGAAGAGGGACACGAATGGTAGTGAAAATATCGCATTTTTGGACTCACGAAGAGATAATTAAACAAAGAAGAAATAGACACAGTGACAAGGTTTATTCACTAACCTCACAAGTTTATCATGCCATTGATATCGAGCATGTTCATCGCAAGGGTGTGACTTTGTTAGAAATTCTAAAAAAATTTGGTTTTGCTAAGGATGCTAAATAACCCATCATAACTTATCTACACTCTAGAAACATTTAGCTGTTGGAAATTTTAGAAACAGTGATGATATAATAAAAAAAAATTCTTGAAATTTTACTATAAACTTGAATGGTGTTCTAGATTCATTTGTGTTTCCCTTTTTAAGCCGGAGCCTAAATAAAAAAGTTATAACAAACAAAACATGTAAATCAGATGCAATATATAATAAATTAATTTTTTCTTATAGACTTCAACAGTTCAACACACATAAATTATTATTTATTTGTATAGCATTAGAAAATCGTGGGTATTTTAGACTTCCATTATTTATTCCAACAACAACTTTCTCGCTTGAGTGGGTCCCACTTACCAACCAATAAAAACCACACGTACGTCACCACGCATTTCCCACGCGCGTGAGGTTTTACCAAAACAATAAAAATCGGGTCAACCCGTAAAACGGGGCATAAAAAACTAACCGACCCAGATATGGTTGTTAAGTAAACTCCTCCTACGGGGTTTTAGCCTCTCACACTCAGTCGTCTTCTTCATCACACACGCAAACACACACACTGTTTCTCTCTCTAGGGTTTTACTTTCTCTCTCTAGGGTTTTGATTTTGGTTCATCATGGATAGATACACGAAGGTGGAGCAGAAGAAGCCTGATGTACCTATCAACGAGAATGAGATCAGAATCACGTCTCAAGGTTTGGTTCGTAACTACATCAGCTACGCTACTACGCTTATTCAGGTATGGACTATGAACATCGCCATCATTGTTCGGTTTGTTTAGTGTAATGTGTAGTGTTTTGTGCTCTCGTTATCGTTCTCTGTTTGTATTGTTGTTTTAGCTTGAGATTAGGTGAATAGGTGATTATCCGTGTATGATGTTTGATGATTTGGTGGATGGATGGTGTCGACATTGTTTCTAAAGTGAATTGGTTGTTACTCGTTGTGTTTTTTGATCGATTAGGTTCTGATGTTAGAGGATGCAACGCTAATTGGCATTTTGTGTGTGTGTGTTCTGTGAATTAAACTTTGCTAGGTTGTAGTGCATCGTCAATTGTTTATCTGATTTATGTATAGGCATGTGGTTGGTGTTAATATTGCTTGTCTATGACCTAAGTTTTTTTTTTTAATGACTGGATGATCTCGAGCACTGCAAGATGGTCGGGGCCTTCAATCTAGAATTGGAATTGTTTTTGTTAAATGGAATCATTATTGTTGATACTATTGAAAAATAATATGCTTATTAGTCTCATATAAGTACATCATGTATGTGCGAGGGGTTGGGTCTCATAGTAAAGCCATTTGGATTTAGAATGATGAAGCTCCCCTTGATGGCAAGGGTTCGGCCCCATCTATGACAGGTTGGTTTAAATTAGCTGAGGTGTAGATTAGGTGAAGTAGAACAGGTATGGTTACATATAACCGCTAAAAATAAGTACATCTTGTCATGTCAGTACATGGAGAACCATGAGGTTGTTATATTTGACAGGTAATATAGCTATTAATAGTTACTTCTAGAGTCTCCTTGCTTAAATATGCTTCAGCATTGTTTCTCTATTCTGTTTGCACATGTCAAGTGATTTTTAATAAGCATTAGTGTAGTTCATGCATATTTTGATAACCCTGTGTCAGTATATAATTTTGGTTTCTAGTGTGTTGTATCCAGTTACAGGTTGTGGACTTTTGGTTGATTGTCTTGTTTTTGTCGTTGAGCGTTATGACTAGCATTGGTTTTTGAAAAGGTAATCGCCTTAAAAGGGATAATTGCTCCGTAGGGCTTCATAGATATTTAGGTGCGCCTGTGCAACATATCTGTGTATTGGCTTGGTTAGTTGATTATCTAGAATGTCGATAGATTTGATCTTTAATGTGTGATAAACAGTTGTACATTCTTCATTAGGTAAGTGGGTATTTGTATACATTGCCGTATCTTTTTTGAAAATGGTGTAACTCTGATTGTTCTTATAGGAGAGGCGTGGGAAAGAAATAGTTTTGAAAGCAATGGGACAAGCAATCAGCAAAACAGTAGCCATCACAGAGATTATCAAGGCTTGCTACTCAAATTATTTGCTTGTATTTTATTGCTCTCGTTTTTTTATATTTCTCCTGCAGAAGTGATAAGATGCTAAAATTTCAAGCAGAGAAACATTCCTCGATTGCATCAAGATACTAAAATCAGTTCAATAAGTATAACTGATGTATGGGAACCGATTGAAGAGGGTCTTCTACCGTAAGTTTCAAATTTGTAATTCCCTCTCATGCCACAGATTTAAATTTTAAATTTCAAGATCACAACAAGAATTAACTCTTTATTATGATGCCACCAATAATGTGCATGAAAAATCACAGTGTGGAGATGACTCGCCTGGTGTCAATGATTTCCATTACCCTATCGACTAAGGAGCTAAACAAGAATTCACCAGGGTGAGTTCCGCCTTTTATCTTGTAAACTGTTTCCTAAGTCCTAACACTTTAACAAATATGGCATGAGCCTTCTTGGCTATCTTTCCTTCTTTTTTACTAATAAGCTTTTCTGCTCTTATGTTATTAACGCACACATCCTTCATGGATCAGGTACCAAGCTCCATTCTATGTGGAGAGACCAAGGCCACAGTATAACAACTATCAGAGACAACAACAGCCACAACAAGCATACAATGAAGGTGGGTTAGCATGAATACATTGATATGGGTGGCAAATTGGGCAGGTAGGTCGGGTCTGGTAACATGTACTGGTGGGTCGGGCTGAACAAAACATCCTTTGTCCAATTTCTTGAAATTATTACAGAAGTTTACCAATATGATGATAGAAATCATATAAAATCAAGAAAAATATTATATCTAAATAAAATGATTTAGCAACTTTCCAACATAAACCCTTTGGGGACTTTTGAGGTTTGACTTGTCCTATCAGATCAGTTTTTTACTATTTTTTTGTTATAACAGTATGATTGCAGAAATCATATAAAATCAATAACAATCTAATTTTTTGAGTAAAATTATTTACGAACTATCCTACATAAAAAGTAAAAACACTCTAGGAAACTTTAGGCTTGTTTTATAAGTTTTATTTTTATTAGTTTTTTTTATTTTACCCATTTGAGCGATAGAGATAAAAAAAATTTTGAATCAACCATTTCAGAAGTGAATGGGTTGAAATTGCCAATTCTAGTAGGAACTGTCATATTGTTGTTTCTTTTTCTTACTTTTATAGATTTTTTTTTTCATTTGTAGAGCCATATGGTGGAGGCTATCACAGCAATAGGGGCCGTGGTCAAGGTGGTGGTATAAGAGGAGGGAGAGGCCGTGGCTGGAATAGGGGAGGATATGGGAACCAAGGGGGTGGGTATGGAAGCTATCAAGGTGGGGATGGGTACAGAAACTACCAAGGGGGTGGTGGGAATGGGTACAAAAACCACCAAGGAGGTGGTGGGAATGGGTATACAAACTACCAAGGGAGTGGTGGATATGGTAGCTACCAAGGCGGCAAGGGGCATGGAAACTACCGAGGTGGGAGGGGGTATGGCAACTATCAAGGTGGTGGTGGTGGTGATGAATATGCAAACTACCAAGGTAGCGGTGAATATGGAAACAATCAAGGTATAGCTTCAGCCTGCTTTATATACACTAGATTCGGATTGGTATAACTTTAGTTTTTACTATCATTTTGTTTTGCAGTAGATAAGAACGGTTACTTGAACAATGGCCGAGGTGGTGGTCGTGGGGGATATGCAGGCTACCGTGGTTAGTTCTTTTCATATTTAATATTTTGATATCTCTGCTCAGTTTTCTTTTATGTATATGACTCCTTGTACAATCACAACAAAAATTGCATACTCAGTATGTGCTCTTGCACTGTGTAGTTAAAGGTTGCAAAATGGACGGGTTGGGTAACAGGTTCAGCACCTTTTAGTACGGGCTGGGTGTTGTTAACCGTAAACACCCTTCTTTATCTATTTCTTAATTTACTTGTATAAACTAATATGTTAGATATGATTGTTGAAAGCTATATTATAACAATGTTTACCAAATAACAAGTTTATGCATTGAAAATACATGTCGCGTAACTTCCACTCCTTTGACCCATTTAACTTGTTTTTTATTTAGCTGTATGTTTTGATTTAAACCGTTTGACCCAAATCAACCCATTCATAACTAAACGGGCTGAATCCGGAACCTGTTTGATTAATGTTGTTTATTGATGTTAATAACAGGAGGTGGGTACATGAGAGGAGGGAGCGGTGGCAGGGGTGGTGGAGGTGGCAGATTCAACGGAAGAGGTAGGGGAAGGATGGGCGGGCGACCCAGGGATGGTGGTGATCCGCAGCAACAGTAGAACAATCTTTGAGAGTCTGTTCAAAGATGAAAATTTTAAATAGATGGAGTTGTTGCTTCATCACTTTAAACAGTAAGTATTGATTTCAATATCCTAAAACTCTTAATATATGTGTAATTGTTTTGGTTTTGATATATAGCAAAAGAAGCAAGTTTAGATGCAGTTCATTTTATATGGCCCATAAAAGGTTGCCTTTTATTTTTAACTTTTTGAAGCCTATATCTTTCTACATCTGAAAAAGATGGGTCTTTGACTCTGTTGATCATTTGATCCTAATCACCACTGCATTTGATACAGTTTCGTTTGGTGATAATGAGTCTTCTTCAGCTTTGGATGTTAGATCATCAACTCGTAGGTCTATAAACAAACCAAACAAACCAAACAAACATAGATGCTGCATGTTTATGTTTGTTCATTTAACTTTACCTGAACAAATGAACAAACATGAATACTTTAACAAACAATTTTTCTTGCTTGTGTTCATTGAGAAAACAAACGTGTTTGTGTTTGTTTGTTTGTTACCAAAAATTTTATGAACATTGATGAATATAAACGAATAAATATAAACAAATACAAACGAACATCATCATTTTTATTATCAGGTAAGGAAGGTTATTGTTTAAGAACTAGAATGGGCTATTAGAAAAATAAAAATAAAAATAATTTGTTCTTAAAAATTTGGCATTTAGGCTTATTGTAATTAAAAAGTGTTCCAGTTCATTTCAATTGCTATTAACAATAAATAAATTTGAACCAATGTAAAGAAACAAACAAAAATGAATTGATAATCATATATAAACAAACATAAATAAATATTAAGGTAGTAAATGAACAAATAGAACATGTGTTCATGTTTATTCATTTAATTAAATGAATAAAAACCATGTTTTGTTTCTTCGCTTTTTAAAAGAATGAACACAATTTCTTAGATAATGAATTATTGAAAGTTTGGTTTTTTACATGCTTATCAACCAAAATCCACAAGTACCAAAATTCTTTGAAAAAAAATGTTCAAAATCCATAAGAACTCTAGGGAAAACAATTGAATTAGTATTTCGTCCCAACAATGGACTTGTTAGCTGCATCAAGATCATCTCTCTCTCATCTGAGAAGCTCTGATTTCTAAGGATATATCAAGAAGTTCAACAACTGAGCTCTCCTAGACTCCTGCTATGCATATATCAAAAAGCCCATAAAAGTACAAGCTATACAAAACATCCATCTCCGAATATAAACTTTTAGTCCATACAGCCTAAAAAGCATATAAGAAGTTACAACGAAAATAGGAACAAAGGGTAGTTTTAGAATTGATAAATGTGGCTTCATTTGCCACAGTTGAAGCCGCCACATGCCGATAAAACTATAATGAGAATCAGCGCGATTATAATCCCAAGAACTATCAGCTTTATCTTCATATTTTGCAACCACATCTTCCTTCTCATCTGAGTGCCCTGTGTCCTAAAATCTTGTGCCTGCAACATAATATCATGTTAAACATACATATTTAAAGTGAGTTTGGGGATGGAGGAGGACCAAGGAGGTACTGTCTGAACCAATCATGACCCTTTTTTTTAAGAAAGAGGTTGTTTTGGGTAATATTTACATGTTTGACGGGTTTGTTTGGGTTGACTCAAATTATACAATGAGTCACCCTGCTGAAACATGCATACTTAGAACATATCAAAACTTGGTAATCTGTTGTCATCGTCCCCATCACCGCTAGCCACTTTATATAAGTATATAGCAGGTGAACCTATTTTACTACTTGTATTCTAAAACGGCCTATTTCAATCCGAGTCCAAATCCGTTTTGATCCACACCAATATGAAACTTCTGTAAAATGTATGTTTCGAGCCCTGAGCTAATCAATTAGCCACGCTTACAGAAAGAAGAGAGGATTGGGTCCAAATTAAGGAGGAGAAGAAAGGAAGAGTCGGAGAAGGGTTGTTTTTAAATTTGGTTCACACGCATTGTCAAACTAAATTTCAACCAAACACATCATTCGTTATAGATCTAATCAAGTTGCCAAATTGGCATGTAGAACTTTTAATTTGGTTATCTACCACATGACTGGTGGATCAATTGAGATCACACTCCCACTTCAAGCTCAGAATGTAATAAAATTAATTCATATTTGCATTCACTAACCTGGGACCGTAGGTTCTCTGTTTTATCTACCAGAATCTCAATCTTCTCTCCACGGTCAAGAACCTGCGTTACATAATCAAACAAAAAGTTACACAAAAGTAATATAACCTCATCTTCTAACTTATTTATGCCACGTGTTATACAAGATACGTGGATTTTGCGTACACCTTACCTTCTCAATGTTTTCCATCATCACCCCTTTGACTTCTGAAACCTGAGCTTTGACCTTTGAAAGCTTACTGATTTCTTCTGGGTGGTCCACACAATACTGCATCTGTTCCTTGAGCTTGGGGCTGATAAGAATAAAAGGTTTGTTTGATTACATGGAAATTAGATAAAATACGTGTGAAAGAAGATGACAACAAAAATGGAGAGCAAGAATACCCAAATTCTTTGTTCAGACTGTTGGCAGTGGCTGTTGCAGCTTTCCCGCCACCATATTTCTTGGTGAAGTCGTCCTTAATGCGTTCAAGAAAAGCAACTGGAACCTGTCTGCCGATTGATTCAACCGCAACAACACAGTATGCTTCGAATAACAGGAAAGTAAATAGTTAGTCAACGTGTCACATGCTTCGTTCATACTATAGAAAGTTAGTAGAAAACATAAACCGGTGTTTTAATTACAAAAAAACTAGCAGAGCAGGACAACTCAGATCACATATTTGTATAGAAAGCAGAAAATATAGATAATACATCATTTAAAAACATTTTCCTAACATAAGACCCATGCAAGATATCTTGGACCCTAGAGCTTTCAAGAGAGTTCATGCATCAAGCAAAAAATTCTCATGATAAGTATCAGCCAGTCGAATATATTAATCCAGACAATTAAGCAGTTATATGTAAACTGTATCATGAAGTCATTTAGCATAGAATGTAGGCATATCAAGAAAAAGGATGTCATTTTCCATCATGTTTGCATACATGCTGAACCGTAGTTAAGCTATCAAACAATTGTAAAAAAAAAACTCACTTTCTGCAGACGTGGATCCAATATCAAACAAAATATAGAACCTTGTAGTGTAACTACAACAGAAAAAACTTTACTACAGAGCAGATCTCTACAAGAGGAACCAATAGCTGACAGGTATATAACAACAATACAACCTGATTGATGCAACACGGATATAACACTAGATCAGGGCATCAAGATAATGTCAACCGAGTTACAATAGCCGGTTTAGCAGCACGCTGATCACTCACAACAATGACGACAAATTTTGAAAGTTACTTCCAAGCGAAAATGCAATAAAACATAACATTCAAAGCTAGCTAACGCATTTTAAATGATTGATTCAGATCAGAACTACAGCAGAACGAACTGCAACACCACATCTAGATTTCAGATTCAATCAACAGTACAGCAAATGCAAATAAGCATCAGTTTCATCAACAAAAAGCAAATCATACAAGCGGCACCGTCATACTCTACAAAGTCAATCACGAAAAACAACTTCAAAACGAGCATACATATAACTGTATAAGCATCTAATCAACTAACATTGATGTAGATTCATAAGCATCTAACCGACTAGCATTTCAAAATCAACAATCATTTCTCATTCTCATCACCAGCAACAATAAACAACAAAGCAACAGAGAGACCAGATCTGACTCACTGAATCCGTCTTCAACAAGGTAGTTGAAGGTGTGACCATCGCAGTTATAGGTGAACTTGTTATTCGTCGCCGGAAGCTTCTGGAGACACTGAGCAGCGATGCTAGTGAAATTGCCGGTGAACTCAGTGTACTCCGCGAGAATCACCGTTCCTCTTGCGACGAAACTGTAGATCAACGATTGTTGTCCCATGGTAACCTACTGTCGGTCTCCGGCGACTGTAAAACGGAGCACCGCCGTGTGCGGAGGAGACGTGGTGGATTATATGGAGGAAGCGTGACGGAGGTTGATTAGTTGAGAGAGAAAATGGTGAAAATGCGTTTAATGTATGAGAGGGGATGGGTTTTCGAATACGGAAAAGGGTGGGGGTGTTGTCGACTGCCTGGTTTTTGTAAATTGCCCGGTGAATTATGGGATATTACGGAAATGCCACGCGGTGTTTCGTTTTAAATAAGCTAATAATGAGTTTTCAGATCACATTCATACTTCGAGTAAAGAAAAGATAAGTAACTAGTTACGAAAACTTACGGGCTGGTTGACGTGGAATATTTGGTTCGTTAAGAGGCCTGACTGAACCACTTATTCGGTTAGACCTAAAGCAATATCTGACCCGAGTCAGATGTGGAGGCGCATCTGGTTAAGCGGCAAGAGTCTGGTCTGCGACGATGAGGGCGACGATGAGGGGTCTGGTTGGCGGTGCTGCCGGAGAGGAAGGGGAGATTGAGTCCGACCGGATAACCAACGAAACAAACTTATTGTTTCAGACATATAATTGGTTCAGACCTCTTACTGGTTTAGAGGTCTTATTGGTTCATCACTTACCCATGGTTTACTAGATAGGACAGGTTCAACCAGTCAGATCGAATATAAGAACCAGATAAAATTATATTTTTTT